>JAODLD010024362.1:0-19565 GCA_026781065.1 Mormyrops boulengeri
CCCCCCCCCCCCCCCCCCCCCCCCCCCCCCCCCCCCCCCGCCCCGCGCCCCCCCCGGCCGCGGCCCGCCCCCCCCGGGCCCTATAACAGAAAGCGGAGAGGGGAAAGACGAGAGGAAGGAACATGAATGACAGGGCTAGTTCAGGGGTGAAGAAGATGGGCACCTAAGGAAAGACGGACATTTATATTCATCAAAGTGACGATTCACAGTTAAATGAATCACTTGACCCTGCTTGAGTGGAGAGATGGGCTGAGATGGTACATTCCACTAATCCAGTGCTTCTCACTCAAGACCTCAGGGACCCCCAGAAAGTCATTTTTAGTCCCTCCCAGCTCCCAACACACCTGTATCAGCTATTCGCTGTCCTTCATTGACTGGGACCTGGGAGGAAGCAAAAATGTGGACTGTCTGGGGTTCCCTGAGGACTGGGATGACATGGTGCATTCCACAAACTCCTTTCTAGGCTGAGATTAACCCTTTCACACAATGAATTTAATGACAGCAAAGTGGTGGGAGGATATGGGGTATACCTCCAGCCAGGACACCACAGTCGGCCCATCCCAGGAAGCGAAGGGGAGACCCTGGCGGCAGGCCTCCTCCAGTAACTCGTGCCTGTGAGGGGGAGGGACACCAAAAGAGACCATGACAATGGAGACTGGAGGATGAAGAAGGGAGATTTCAGCAAAGAAACTGGAAAAAGAATGTTACGGCACGAAAAACACCCACAAGGCCTGAACACGAGAACCACCTTCTATTCTACTTATCTGATTCTGCCACATCACTGTTTAATTTCTCCTTAAACAATAATGATTTTCATAAGCTTGCCCCAACCCAGTGCTAATAGGTGAATAAAAGTCACACAACAGTTCTTTAATTACCTCTACTTGCCTAATACCCCACTCCAGGTTCCCTGAATGATCTTAATGATCCACTTTCTGCTGATTTGAACGGTAGTTTTGTTAGATTTTTGCTTTGTTGTGTGTCTCCTGCTCCAGTACTGCTTACACTTGTACCTGGTCATTCACTGGAACCTCCCAGCCGCACTTATGCCTAATGAACTGCTTGACGGCCTGTATGTTTGAAATTTGCTGTTTGCCTCACTTGTATGTAACTTTGGACATAAGTAAAATAAATGTAATGTAATAATGCCCAAGGAAACTTCTCCTGTAGCCCCGTCCAGTTTGAGTCCACTGGGGGGCTCAGGGTGTTAAGTGTAATAGTGCACATGTGGTAACCTTAGGGGAAGGGTGGGAGTTTCTGACAGGTTACAAAGGACCATCCTGTGACCCAAATAGGGACATGATCATCACAGGAATGAAACGCATATTTTAAACATGCTCCATTGGCCATAACTCTTCATTTCAAGCTACCAGACCTGTTCCCAAGATTCATGGATTCTTACATGGTCAAAGTTTTAGACCAGTATTTCTCAACCTGGTCCTCAGGGACCCCCATACAGTCCATGATTTTGTTCCTGGCAGGGAGCTGGGAGGGAGAAAAATGTGGATTATCTGGGGTTCCCCAAGGACCAGGTTGGGAAACACGGTTTTATACCTTTGATATTAAAACAAGTCTTCTCTTTAGACTTGATGCCTATTCATATCAAGGTTGCTTAACTATGCCCCAAGCTACCGTTGGCCATTTTCCAGGCGTAGGCTGGACTCACATATTACATGAGGAGTTTATGCCCTGTCAACACCCCAGTATGGAGTGTCTATTCCATGCTGACAAAGGTGGCTTAGACGATGAGAATCCTCCAGCATGCACGACGTATGTAGTCTCCAAGCACCAGACCTCAAACTGTGAGAGCAAACATCATGTTTCTGCTTTGTGGATGACTTAATTGGTACGACACTTTCTTCTGCAAAGTCTCAGGCTCCTTCTGCACATATGCTGTCTTGGGGTACAGATAGCCTGTCAAACTTATAGACATATTTTTGCGAGATTCCATTTGTTCACAATCTGTAGCTCCTTTTTTGTTGAAACTAATTAACCCCCAACCAAATATATATTACGTTACATATTAGTTTGGACGTTAATTGAAATGAGCCCTGTGACATAAGATAAAACAAAGAAGTGATTTTACTTCTTCTTGCTACGCCGGTCCTTGTCCACGGATCCAGTGAGTTTGGTCAGGCCAAGAGGATCTGCGGAGCTGACTTCATCAGAGGGTGTCGAGGCTAAATGAGACACAGCAGACCACATCAGGCGCTGTGGCAAGCACGCCTCCAAGAGTGTACAACTCAAATTGAGGGTGGGGGGGGGGGGTGGCGCGGCTCTAATGTATTGTTTGCTTTAAATATACTTTTCCCAAAACGACACCCCACCCCAGAATCCCACCACCAGTCCCAGAGTTGCATTACCTAATGCACCATTACCATACTGTTCTATGATCATATGCATTTACACACTGAATCACCGTGACATTAATATAAATGTTGTCCAAGCAATATTGTCTGTAATGTATGTCTATTACATTCTGCGACACTCATCTGGACATGACTTTTGGCCCCCTGAATGAATTACAAAAATAATATTCCTATATAGTCTTGCAAATCTGAATTATTGCCAACCGAAATGAGCTAATGTGTACTTTTTAAATACAAAACACACGCCCGCACCCACATACACACAGGGCCCCTGTATCTCTTCCTCACCCAGGGACACAGATTCTCGTCCCGGCTGGCCCATCCTCCCTTTCTCTTTCTTGCCAAAGAGGCGACCGATGGAAGACTTAATGCTTTTCTTCTTGCTAGATTTGTGGAGGGAGTCTTGGCTGCTGTTAGAGCCGCTGCCGTCAGCTGAGAGGCTGTATGAAAACAGCAGAGCGGGTTAAAACCCAGAGGGAATAACGGAATAAGGCTCTTAGCTGTCGCTGGCAATGGCTAACTGACCTGCGGAACTCCCGATGGTCATCAAGGCCAGCACCCGGGTGTGTATGAGTCATCCTGTCCAATCGGAGAGCTCGAGGAGTGGGCGGAGGAGTAGAGTCCACAAGGGCCAGCGACCTCTCCTCCTCCTTGTTGTTCTGTGATTTGGGTTTTCAGAACAAGTATTTAAATCTCACCGATCAGTCTCTCTTTTCTGGTCTTTCTCTCATTCAGTCACACAGACTAATGACACACCTGTCTATCAGTCTCTCTCTCTCTCTCTGTCTTTTCCATGTTCAGTTACAGACTAATGAAACACTTGTGTATCAGTCTATTTCTCTTTCTGTCTTTCTCACGTTCAGTCACACAGAATAATGACACACCTGTCTATCAGTCTGTCCTTCTCTCTCACGTTCAGTCACACAAAGTAGTGACACACCTGTCTATCAGTCTCTATCCTTCTTTCGCACATTCAGTCACACAGACTAGTGACACATCTGTCTATCAGTCTCTCTGTCTGTCTTTCTCACAGTCAGTCACACAGACTAGTAATACACCTTTCTCTTTCTGTATTTCTCACGTTCAGTCACACAGAATAATGACACACCTGTCTATCAGTCTCGCTCCTTTCTCATGTTCAGTCACATAGACTGGTGACACACCTGTTTATCACACTCTTTCCTTCTTTCTCAAGTTCAGTCACACAGACTAGTGACACTTCTGTCTATCAGTCTCCATCCTTCTTCCTCACATTCAGTCACACAGACTTATGACACACCTGTCTCTCAGTCTCTGTATTTCTCTTTCTGTATTTCTCACGTTCAGTCACACAGAATAATGACACACCTGTCTATCAGTCTGTCCTTCTCTCTCACGTTCAGTCACACAAAGTAGTGACACACCTGTCTATCAGTCTCTATCCTTCTTTCGCACATTCAGTCACACAGACTAGTGACACATCTGTCTATCAGTCTCTCTGTCTGTCTTTCTCACAGTCAGTCACACAGACTAGTAATACACCTTTCTCTTTCTGTATTTCTCACGTTCAGTCACACAGAATAATGACACACCTGTCTATCAGTCTCGCTCCTTTCTCATGTTCAGTCACATAGACTGGTGACACACCTGTTTATCACTCTCTTTCCTTCTTTCTCACATTCAGTCACACAGAATAATGACACACCTGTCTATCAGTCTCTATCCTTCTTTCTCACGTTCAGTCACACAGAATAATGACACACCTGTCTATCAGTCTCCTTCTTTCTCACGTTCAGTCACACAGACTAGTGACACACCTGTCTATCAGTCTCTCCTTCTTTCTCACGTTCAGTCACACAGACTAATGACACACCTGTCTCTCAGTCTCTGTATTTCTCTTTCTGTATTTCTCACGTTCAGTCCCACAGAATAATGACACACCTGTCTATCAGTCTCTATCCTTCTTTCTCACGTTCAGTCACACAGAATAATGACACACATGTCTATCAGTCTCTCCTTCTTTCTCACGTTCAGTCACACAGACTAGTGACACACCTGTCTATCAATCTCTCTATTTCTCTCTCTGTATTTCTCACATTCAGTCACACAGACTGTTGCCTCACCTGTCTCTCGTTCTCTCGGGCAGGAGAGTGAGGCAATCGGGGTGTTGAATGTCCCGAGCTTGGCGGTGAAGGGGAGGCCAGAGTGGAGCAGGTGAGAGATGATGGAATGAAGCCCCTCCCAGTCCCATCTCTCCCTCCACCCAATGAGGTTGGAGGAATTGGAGGCCCATCCAGAGCAACGCTGCTGACCCTGCTCTCGATCTCTTCCGCCCTTAGCTCTGTGCTTTCTTTCTCCTCTTGAATCAGTCTGGACGAATGGAGAGAGCAAGCAGCAACAGAGTATTCTTAACACAAACTCAGAATCCTGTGTGACTCTTGACATTTCAAATCCTTTTCTATAGTCTTGTGTTAACTTTTATTAACTCAGCCACTGTTATACCACATTCAGCTAATCAATACCTCAATCAAGAGAACTTTAATGAATACATGGAATGGCTGGGATGCCCCTGAAGAGATGCTTGGGAACCAAAGCGGTCTTCTCCAAGCCATACAATAAGAAACCAGTAACATTTTGGACAACAAAAGAAATTCTTGTTATTTTTATTGTGTTACTATTCAATAGCATATATTCTAATTTTAAATGTTTTTCTCTGACCAAATGTACACTGATTACCCAAATAAATAACATTTTCTTTGACAGCCTTCTGCAGATTTCTGTACAATACTGTATATTTGTCCTACTGTAAGTCTGCTTCAGGCTATGCGAAGAATCCTCCCTCTTCCTTTCACACAGGTGTTCCGTGACGAATATCTACTCTATCTCCATATGGGACACTCACTTTATCTCTTTGTTAATGGCCTCCAGCTGCTCCTGTAGCATAATGGCCAGGGTCTGCACATCTGTCTGTCCACTGGGGGAAAGGAGCTCTGAGCCAAAGACCGTCTCTCTGTCTTCCTCATCATCTGAGCAGCCGCCCTCGACGCCGCCTTCGAACCCGGGTGCTAGCAGATTGCTGCTATCCCACTCCCCATACTGAAATAAGAAGATGGCAGGGGAAAGGCTGGTAGTGTAAAAATGGCTCCATTTAGGCGACTTACAATGAATCAAAGGTGCTGTCTGTCAACGATTGCAGCATCATATAACTGCATAGGTGTGAGACTAAGAAGGCAGATTTCACCTTGCTGGCATCCTCCCTGGCTGGACCCCATCGCCCGCGGTGAGTCCGCCTAACCACACCCCCTGAGGCTGCACTGCCATAATGGTCCAGGTGCGTGGTCGAACCAGCTGGGAGAGCACCGCTCCCTTGGGGGAACCTCAGTTCAAGTGCACTTCCTGGAAGAGACCTGAGAAAGACCAACAGGTGAGAAAAGACACATTCGTCTGTCAGTAGGCCACTGAAAAGCATGCAAGACTCTTAGCATCAAACTGCAAAACTTGTGCATTATTATCACATATAGTAAGTCAATGTTAATTAAGTCTACAAAATCCTTTATAAGACATATATACCCCAGAAGCGGTAGTGTAGCTAACCTGGAGTAGGTTGAACTGGGCCTTCCCCTTAGCTGATCAAGTTCAGTCTGAAGTCTCTCTAGTTCAGCTATGAGCTGGTCCTGAGAAGGAGATAGACAAAGAGAGAGAGAGAGAGAAAGAGAGCACAAAAAACAAGAGTATTGAAAGAGAAAGATCAACACTATTTCTTTGGCACAGGATGGGTATTGTGTTTGGCAAATAAAATGTATTTATTAGAGCATAATGCTGACAGACCAAACACACTTTATAGCTGTGGGGATAAGTACCTTGTTTGCTAGAAGATCATCCTGTATCTTCTTCATGTTTGCCAGCTCTTCTGAAAGAGCATTCTGGGTAAAAAAGAAAATAATTCATGACATTGTTATGTTCTTATGCCATTTTCTTTCATATTGTGTGACTCCTTTTTTTAAATAAAAAAACAGTCTCACATGTCGATATTCTTTCTTCAGCCATGGCAAATACTGTTAATGATTAACTTGATACCAAACTTATTACACATATTAACCATCACGTAACAACAAGGTAACTGAGTTTTAAGTTTTGAACCACTTATTTATGAAGAGCAAGTTTTAAAGGAAAGTAAGAAGTATTTTATTTGTAGGAAAACAAGCACATTCAACAATCAAAATATGCTTTTCTGATATCACTGATTACTAAAAGCAGCGGCTTCTTTACTTTCCCTTTAAAGCTGGTCGCAGAAGCATGTGTGTTTAGGTGTCAGGTGGACACTGTGAGCAGAATGGGAGGTGGGGTTCAACCCTGCATTAAATCAATTACCCCCTCCGAGAATAAGTTTTAATAGTCACATAACACTGAGACCAGCATGGTCCCCTACGTCATTCACTTGAAAATATGCATACCCCCAAACACTGCTATACCACATCAGGGCTTCCAAACATTTGTTGTGCTGTGCACTTAAACTTGTGATAGGTGATTGGGTAAAATGCCCGGCCTTTATGCAAATCTGAAAATTGTTGCACTGGGCTTGAGTAAAATGCCCTGCCTTTATGCAAATCTGACCATTGTTGCACTGTGACTGGGTAAAATGCGGCGACTTTATACAAATCTGACCATTGTTGCACTGTGATTGGGTAAAATGCGCTGCCTTTTTGCAGATCTGACCATTGTCGCACTGTGATTGGGTAAAATGCGCTGCCTTTTTGCAGATCTGACCATTGTCGCACTGTGATTGGGTAAAATGCGTTGCCTTTTTGCAGATCTGACAATTGTTGCACTGTGATTGGTAAAATGCCCCACCTTTATGCAAATATGAGTACTTGTTGCACTGCGATTGGGTAAAATGCCCCACCTTTATGCAAATCTGAGCAGGCGTTATGATGTGATTGAGTAAAATGCCCCGTCTTTACGTAAATCCGACCAGTTGTTGCGCTGTGTCTTTATTGAATT
Organism: Mormyrops boulengeri; assembly: GCA_026781065.1. NCBI lineage: Eukaryota > Metazoa > Chordata > Actinopteri > Osteoglossiformes > Mormyridae > Mormyrops > Mormyrops boulengeri. Next base: position 7,350 of record JAODLD010024362.1, read on the forward strand.
CATGATAGGTGATTGGGTAAATGCCCTGCCTTACGCAAATCTCAGCACTTGTTGCACGGTGACCGGGTTAAATGCCCCGCCTTTATGCAGGCAAGTCATGGCATCCTGGGGCTGTACCTTCTCTTCAAGAGCTGCCATTCTCTCCTTCAGGTGAAGCTGCAGCCTCTCGTTTGATTCGGAAAGGAGCTTATCCACTGTGTCAGACAGCCGTTTGTTGTGCTCGTCGTTCATTCTTTCTCTCTGCCGTGCCTGGGTTAGATACGGAACTCAATTAGGGGGTGGAGGTTCTCCCTGCCAAAACTAAACTTAAAGCTAAGGACTGCAGTGCGGAGAATGGAATGGGATGCAGAAGAGGCTGAATTAATGGCTTTGAGAGCAAAGGTCCTATGAATAGTGAAAAATGAATTTTAAAAAGTGCTTTCACCCTCTGCAACTCCTGATTTTTCTCCTCCAGTTGTGCCTCCATCTGTCGCAACCGCTCTTCGAAGTTGCCATGGCGTTCTTCCGCCTGAACGACAGAATGGAGGCGTAGGCTGAGTGGAGTGAGTCAAAGCCGCCCGGTACAATAGGCATGAGCCGGGGGGGTTGCAAGAGGCCATCGGACGGACCACTCGTACCTTATTGAGCGCCGCCACTCGCTGGGCAAGTTGGGCCTCGATCTCTGGCAGCGTCTCCGCTCTCTGGAGCGTCTGCTGCAGCTTCTGCTTGGCGTCATCTAGCCGCTCCTGCAGTTGCCTGTTCTTCTCCTCGCTCTGCGGACGAGAGAGACCGGCGGGGTGGCACGCTTGCCTCTGAGGCTGCCCGTAGGGCTCTGCTCTGCCCAGAGCAATAGCATGAAGCCTTATTTTAACCGGAGAAAAGATTAATTCACTATATCTATCAGTAAACCCAAATGAGGAGAAAAACAGGTCTACAAAGAGATAATATTATGGCTGCAAACTGTGGCTGATCACAAAGTACCTGTCTGTAGAGTGACTCTTTGCTCGCCAGCTCGTTTTCAAGCTTGTCTTTGATGTCATGGAGAGAGGTTGCCTCCCTCTGGGCACTGAGGTATCTACAGGCGACACAAACAAACAGCTCTGGGGCAATCTGTTCGCCACAGTGTCCCAGAGAGTAGCACTCCGCGGAGGACGCACGCGATGGGGGTGATGTCACATGTGCTTTCGCGCTCACTGAACCCTGGCTGCCGAGTGAATCAGCTCTATAGTGTACTGGGGGCTGTGTGAGCGCCTCTCGCAGGAATTTTATCGTGAGTATTGCTTCAGTGAACGTGGTAAAAGAGAAATCACACAGATACCAAGTGAGATTAAGCATCAGGCCTGCCAGGGATGTTACCTGCGTTCTAATGTGGTAATTCGCTCCTCCATGTCCTCCCTCTGACAGAGCGCCTGACATGAAAAGAGAGGATGAGAGAGAAGCCAGAGTGGCGGTAATTAGGCGGGAGGGGTACTGGGTCACGACCTAGCCTTGCGCCCTGAAGGTTTTGGTTCAAGTTCCAGCACAGGCTCTGCTGAAGCCTTGTTAGTAAGGAGCTTAATTTGAACTGCTGTCTGTGCAAAGAAATGGCAAGATCAACTGCGTAAATGGATACAATACACAAGGCGCTTTGCACTAAACACTCCTGAGCATGTACGTGTCCTGGCAGTTAACCAAGAAATACCATTAGTAGAAACCAAACTTATTGAAAAATAATCAAAGAAGAACTCATATTAACAACCTAAGACTTACAGACATAGGGAAAAACTGTGTGAAAGATATGTTGTATACAATACAACAGTGATGCAACTACAGTTTTTAAGAAAAAACACACACAAGGTAAATGGTTTAGTGACAGTGGACCTGAACTTTTACCTTATTGTTAAAAGTGCCGGCATCAGAATTTCACCCCTAAATACCTAAAAATTTCCTATACACATCTGATAAGACACACAAAATAAAAGAGCATCCTATCATCAAACAGGCAAGCGGGATATACGAGATAATATCGGTTATTTTCGTTGGGCAGATTCTAATCGCTCAATAAAGGTACTGAATTGTAGTGACATGTTTTAGGATGTTGATCCTATACTGTGTTTGTCTAGAAGCACTTATTTCAACATTTCAACTGCTCTGGCCCCTGGGGAGCTTTGAACTTTAATTGTAAACAGGCAACAGGCTGCAGGGTTTGGCCACCAAACACACAGGTAGAAACTTGCTCTCCTCTCATTCCTGCCCATCACCCACGGTTCATGGAAGCCAGTGAAATTACAAATCATTCCAACCCAGAACTTGTATAACCTTGCTTTTGTAGCTCTGGGGCGAAGCATGTCATCACCGACAAGTCATACCTTCAGTGCTGTCTAAATATCTCATCAGACATTTACATTGTTGTGTTTGCTACCGGTTATATGTTGCAGTAGCTTTGGTGCCACTGGCGTTGGGGGGTGTGAGCTTATAGCAGTCATGCCCATTAAGGAATGGGCTATAGGGATGCCACACGCTATTTATACTCACCTCCTTTACGTCCCTCTGGAGCTTTTGATTGGCCTCCTCTGTTTTGGTTACCTCCCTCCGGGCAGCGGCAAGCTGCTCCTCGATTTCCCCCACCTGACAAGCGGGCAGATAAACCATTAAGGGGAAGCAGCAAAACGAAAGGGACCCTTACTTACATCTCTGCTGTTGCTTAAATGCTACATACTCTTTTGCTTAGTGTCTCAGTGTTAAGGTAAGTTTATTTTAGTTTTTTAGCTGTACAGATGTAGCTAAGAGGCTGCAATTCTTTGACTGTCCACTTGAGGGGAGTCAGGAACCCAGAAATATGTCAGTAATCTTATGTTGCCATAGTGTGACTTCAGGTGCTGAGTTTTACCCTTCCTGTCACTGTCTGTGTTAGAGTAACGTATTTCCTGATTCCTCATTAGAAATTACTATAAATTATACTTATAATTATTAAGGTACCTGTCTACACATCAGAGCAAGCCTCTCTTTCAACTGGGAGAGTTCAGCTCTCTGCCGTTCAATCTCCCCTTCTCTCTGTCTGTCTACCTCTCTGTCATCAAGAACGGAGGGTCCGTTAGGCAGTCTCTGTGAAAGGGGAGAAGATATTGGAAAAGAAATGAGTGAAGATGATGAGGGATGAGCATGGCAAGCATACAGCAAACAAATAAACCATAACGTAGACAGTGCATAACTCTACGTTTGCCTGCAGGCTGTTTTGTGATACCCCCTCATTGGCCACTCCATATTCACCCCCACTAACTTACACACACAGATTCACAACATTCCCTTGCCTCTTTCCCGTTATCCACCCCTTGCTGTCGTCTTTTAATTTGGTCCCGCAAAGAGATGACCTGAGAAAGAGAAGTATCAGTAAAGATCGTGTAAGGGTGAGGGCCAGGTGCAACGGCAACAAGTCGCAACGCAAAAGGTTAAGAAAAGGGACAGAAACTCTCACCTCTTGTGTAGAAGCCTCCAGTTCTTCCTCTAAAACAGACACTCTCTCAAGGGACACTCGGAGTCGCTCTCGAACCTTGGCAAGGTGGAGAAAACGCAGATGGGTGGGGAGTGATGGTGTGAGACCGCAGTGATAGGACATGGGAGACAGGCATAAGACAGGAAAAGATTTTGTAAGAGCAAAGAAAGCAGAGAGGAAGGCATGACAGGTGAAGGAGCAGGACAGGAGGAATGGAACAAGAAGGGAAAGGATGCAACTGCAAAGTTTGTGCAGCCAGCATTGCAACTGCATCAAACTCTAGCTCTGAACTGTTTACTGATACCATCATCCATCCATCCATCCATTCATATATTCTGGACATGGTTGTGGGGTAGCCAGGAGCCAACACCAGGCAGCACAGGGCACAGGCCTGGGTTACATGCTGTGCTGGATGCCAGAATTTACTGACACCCTCATTCAAAAAATATGTAACCCTTCCAATATTTAACAGTCCAATAAAACCTGTGCTTTAATTAAGTCAATTCTTTCAGGCTGTGCCAAATTAAATTACCCACTGGAATGAAAGCATTAGGGAGCATATATTTGCAATCTGTAAAACTCCAGCTGAGACATTTTTCACTTGCATCCAATCGATAGGTAAATATGACGGTGAAGCCATAGGTGAAGCAGTGTTCGTGTGCAGCCATCGCCGCCGCTCACCTTCTCATCCAGCGCCTTGTGGTGCTCAAAGAGTGACTTAAGGGCCTTGAGCACCTCCACTTCACTGGAGACCCCGGCGGGTGACTGGGCCTGCCTCTTCACCACGGTCATCCTCAGGCTGCGCTCGTGCCGGGACACCAGGCACTCCAGATGCTCGAGCAGGAGCTGGGAGGCAGTGGGGGGGGGGGGGGCAGGGGGGCCGAGCGGGAACCGGTCGTTCCAAGTGCGAACATCACGGCGCTACACTAAAAGCTGTACTTAAAAAAACTCAATAACGCCACTTATCTATGACTAAATGTGTGAGACAGTGATATCCGGAGGGGAGCGACGGTATGCGGAGATGTTTGACACGGCTAAGGCACAGAGACGCACCCGTGTGTTGTTCCTCTCGGCCTTCAGCTCCGCAATCTCCTCCTCCCGCTCCAGCAGCTGCTCCCTGCACATATTCAGCTCTTTGGTCAGGACCGCGAACTCCTGGAGAACAAAAAAAAAATGTACACCACATGCACTGAAACATGCCAGCGGCCCTGCTCCCAGATTAGCACAGCGCCTGCTAATAGCAGCACTAGCTCTATGGCTATTTCTCACTTTTGACTGCCCCACACGTACATACATAAAACTGGGCACAAAACACACATAGTCATACATCTCCCTATATATTGTGCTTTTGTTTCAACACATAAAATTGCTATTTCAGTTCTGCTCCATACATATTTGCTTTCAAGCTGAAGTAAACACTTTATTTAAAGCATCATGATGCACAACCTGGGTTTTTCCTGTTACCATTATACTGTTTGTATTATTTACACTATATTTCTTGAGATATTTAATGATATTTTCAAATATAAAACTGCTAAATATGTTAGCCTGTAGTCTACAAACATTTGTACTGAATTTCCATTTTTATCTAAATGTAAATAAACTCACACTCCTTTGACACAGCAAATACGTAGTTGTGATGCACTTGGGTCAAAATGGCTTTGGGTCACTTGACAGAGTTAATCTTTAGTAATCCAAGACCGTGCAAGCATGAAAACTAGTGACAAATTGAACAGAGCTGTCAATATACTTTAATGTTAATGAAGGAGAAGAAAATGATTTACATACTGATAGATGTGACTAACAGCAGCATTTAAAGGAAGGTATGCTGACATAAATAGAGAAAATAGGTAAAATAAATGTTGCTGTATCATCAAAGCATTAAGAAGTAAAAAAAAAAAAATGAGTTTCAGATGCATTTGCTGCACAAATGCAGCCACATTGCTTTGCCTATTAAGCAGTGAGTTTGTTACCTGTCTTGATCCTTATCATGTAATAATCATAACTGTAGTGAGTCCTTTTTTTAGCAGTGCCTGTATGTACAGACATTATATTTGCTTATCCGGCTAGGGTTGCCACGATCCAAAGTGAACGCCAAGAACCATGGGGTGTAGGGCAGGGTACACGCACACCCAGAGACACACACAGGGAACCACACTCACTCACACACACACACACACACACACACCCTAACATACATACTGCAGTAAACATTTTATTTAGAAAACATGGATGGTCAGACTTACTGAAAAAAAGACAAAACTATAAAAACAGAACGTTTTAAGACGTATTAACAACTGCTGTCAACATGATGTTGCACAAATAAGTTGGTATTAAAAAATGATTCATTCAAGGGAATGCATGACATTCGTTCCTTTAGATTTTCACGTTCTAGGCATGTTAATTCTTTTCTGAAGGTTTTTTTTTATATTGGATTCCAAGGTGTTCCCCTGCTTGAATATTTTATCATAACTTGTACATGCACACTTTAACCTGCCCATCTCTAGCCCAAATATATAGAGCGCGGCCGAACCAAACCCTCTGTCTTCTCTCCAGGCAGCTCAGGTGTTACTAAATGGAGCCTATTTTAAAATTCTCAACTGGACTGCAGAGTAAGATCTGGGGCTTCGTGGCTGCCTGTGCCGCATTTGTGTTTGTATCGAAAACGGGGAAGTGGCTCTTTCAACAGGCCAATTATGACAGACAAGACCTCCCATTCTCATCCAACACACACATATTTATTTGTATATATGCAAGTTTGGAAGATAAACACTAGCTAGCAATATGCATTGTATCATTCTATGTTCAGGCATTTAGCTAGCTACATAATAGCTACATAATAGCAACTGGTTACATTTCGACAAATCTAACACAATGCTTATTTTTAAAAAGGTGAAATTCCTTCAAGTTGGCAAAACTATTTCTGAGGCTCTGTCACTCTCACCCCCACAGACTTGCTTTCCTTTTCTCGCACTCTCTCTCACCCCACCCTTCTACCTCCCTGTCTCTTTCTCCGGGTCTTTCATCAGGCACACAACTTATAAGAAACAAACCGAAAAAAAAAAACCCAAAAAAGAAAGCACCCAGAAATGTGTGGTGGAGAGCACGCTTAAAGAGCCTGACGGACTGTAAGGGCGGCCGGCAGGCGACACGCCGACACCGGCAGGGCACACCGCTAGCGTTAGTATCAAACACTGACTGCCTTTCGCAAGTACTTCTTAGCACGGCGACTCCCACCAGCTCACACTCGCCTCCTCGAACACGAAGCCCCGAGAACCTTAGACATTGCTATTACATCACAGCGTTACACAAGACGGAACTGCGTGAGAGCACAGTGATGAGGTCTAACAGTCTGTTTGCAGCGTAACAGAGTTTAAGCATGCTAATCCGGTTCCTCCCCGAGCCTCACAGAGGTGCACTTCTACACTACATCTGACACCTTGGCATTGCTTTCTTCTTCAGATCCATTCAGTCAAGGTATCATTACCATTGTACTCATTGTATGTGGTACAGATCGCATCTTACTCTCATCTTTCTTGTCAGTAGATTCCCAGGAAAAAAGGGTAGATGGAGCATGGTAAAAATACTGTACATTTAAGGCTTTGACGTCAGTTGTAGATTTTATGCAAAAACTAAGAGCAGGTGAGCTGTGTCACAACCCAATTCACAAGACCACATCCAGCACAGCATCAACCTCCTGAATTTTATTTACAGAGAACCGATTATGCATTTATCTTAGCTACACATTTTGACATCATCTCAGTTTTCGTACGTTTTACAATTATGAGCAAAAACACATTTTGCATCAACCCAAATTGGCTGCTGGGAATGCTGCGGAATGACATGCTCAGTGTGCGACAGGCATCTGCACTCAAAAGGCACACCTAGACCACTGCAGCACAGTTTGTCCTGCGCCTTCCTCCATACTTAGCTAGAAGATCTTGGCTAGGAGATAGCTCGCAGAAAAATAGGCCTACCCAAAAGCTCATTTTCTTGCTCATAGTACCTCTCGGGCATGACTTTCCCTGCCTTCCCGTCTTACCCTGCGATGGGTTCTAAGACCAGTCATATGGTTCCCTGGCTTGAATATGTCGCGCACCATACCAGTAACAGCTGGTCAATATGTAATCACTGAATTGCTTATTTTATGACACCATGCTACCAGGCATTGGGCCACATATTAATGTCGTAGTCAGATTTGGAATTAGAAACAAGCATGCTAAAGCTTTTTGCGTCATATTTGTATTTTTTATTCTCGCTACTTCTTTTCGGTTACTTGTAATGGCAGCTTTACTGCACTACGGCTTAAGAAAAACCATAACACACACACACACACACACACACACACACACACACGCACACAGGTTTGTAATTATATCATTGTGGGGACTCTCTATTCATTTCTATGGGGAAAAACTGTAATCCCAACACGACTACCTTAACCCCTACCCAGACCTAACCTTAACCATAAGCTACCAAAAGACGTGCATTCACACATTTTAGTTGGGACCTGACCTGGACATTTTTTAAGTCCATCAGACCATGCCGGATGGATGAACGATGTCTCACGTACAGAGACAAATGATGACAAAACGAGCAGAGCAGCGCCCATGTTGCTGACGGAAACGCCTGGCCATAGCCTGCATGCCGTTACAGTACTGTGACACTGAGTGACAAAGGGAACATGGTGTGACACAACGCTCTTTCTCTGTCTTCTCAAAGAGGAGAGATGAAGGGGAACGGCAAACAATGCCTGGCTCTGAAAAGGAATTCTGACTGCTCAGTTCCAACACACCAACACTATTTTCTCACCAACATGCACAGGCTTCTTGAGCCCGGCGTTAAAATAAATCAGTGAGCCTAAGTCGGTAGATTGTCGTGAGAGAGTCACAGCTCACCTGACAGAAACACAACTGGAATGTGAAACCTGCTAGCTAGCCATGTCAGTCGTTTCTGTCAGTAATCCAGTCGGTGTGCAGTTGCAGCTCTGTGTATGTTTATCAGTCATTGACACAGATGGAGTGAAAGAGACAGAGAGGAGCATGGGAGGGAAATGAGAGGACAGACGGTGTCACAGTGGGCCCATTGGCACTTGGCCTTCTGGGAGTGTATCGTGCTGACAATGGTCTAAGGATGTCTATTAGTATCAATGTCCCACAATCCCCTGCTTTTTCTCTACCCCTGCCATCACACACCTTTATATCCTCCGCAGTCCTCTTTTTTTTTTTTTTTTTACAGGTCAAGCCTAAGACTGATTATCAATGCATCTTAAGATTTTCGTACAGAGTATACATTTTATTAGAAAACCTCCTCTTGCCAAAATGGCGTCGATGTCATGGTAAAGTCTAAAAAGGGATATTTTCTCTCGCTCAGTCTCTCTCTCACTCTCTGACTCCCTCTCACACATAAACCCACCCAAACGAACGACATTAGCGCTGATTACGCCACATCTTTACGCACCAAAGACATTCTTGGCGTATAGCTATGCACCTTCAATGCAAGGAACTGGAAACGGAACTGTCAGAAGTCCAGCCCTTTAAGTGGTATGCCGCCTGCTGTCAGGTTTAAAAATGTTCACATTGTTGCATTTTATTTATCTTTACCATTACTTATTTTTCACTTTCCTATTAAATAATTCTGTCACTCTTGAAGAAACACAGAGCTAACACATTAATGTCTTGAATGTCAGTCAACAAATACTAATCAATTAACATTCTGATCAACATGCCTGGATTCTCTCTCATTCTCAGTCTTTATCAGCCAAATAACATATTCACCTGCCACCAAAGCTAACAAGACCCACCGACAAGTATACACAATACACAGCAAATATGAGAAAGGGGAGCTGTAGCCATAATAATAGCATCCTATAAATAGCAACAAAGAAAACATACTCAGAGAACATTTCTGAAGACCTTTCTCTCCACAAACTAAAGCGCACTACTGATTTATCAGTTATGCTGATATGCTGAAAATAATTTACGATATGCGGAAACCAAATTTAAAACAAAATGAATTGAAAGATTGTACTTGTTCCACTATTACATTCCATATGGATAATTGCAGACACTGTTTCACAGTTTAAAGGAAAAGGTTTATACCGGAAATTCTCCCAAAACGTTGAAATATATTTTACGAAGACCAACAGCATGATATTCTGTGTCATTTGAAGGAATATAAAGATCAATCAGCGTGCATTCTGTCCTCATTCAGCTGCATAACTGAAGAGAATTAAATGCACAGAAGGGTTCAGAGGAAGTTCAGATTCAAAGCCTCAATGCAACTCGATGTAACTTCCTGTATCCTCCAGAGCTCCAATGCACCCCGAGGCTGCCATTCCTAGACTGACCTGCACCTGACACATTTCCACTGTCCTTCAGACATACTGTTCATATGTGACTCAGTATATAATTCCAAATTAAGACATAAACCAAGAGACAGTGAACGTGTTCCACACTCATCTACTTTGCTGCTCACAATCTCTGCTCAGTTTCTTTGAATTCTGTCATCATCTGATGGCTTCTGCATAAAATGAGCGCATTGTCACCTGTTCCTCCATACTTCCACAACAGTAGATGCCTCAGTACTGAGCTCTCTAGCCAATTCCCTCCCGAACAGGTGCTACCCCAAACAGCACTCTCACCGGTGGCTGCCCGTTAAGTCGTTCTGAAGAACTAATTATTTTTAAGATCCATACGTGCCAATCTCTTCAAAGACTCCCCAAAGCTGTCCATATGGGCAGAAAGGCTGATGCTAAAGCAGAGAGAGAGAGCATGAGGTGGGTGTTGATGCCGTACCTGTGGCAGGGCGATGGAAAGCTGCCTCTGCAGCGACTCCTTCTCGTGGCCCAGCTCGCGGAGGCGCAGCTGCGCCGTGCCCAGGCTGTCCTGCGTCTCCCTCAGGCTCTCCAGAAGCCGTTCGCGCTCCGTCAGCATGTTCACCATCAGAGACTCCAGGTTGCCGGTACTGCCTCCCTCGTCCCCTCTTGGTTCCCTGCCACCATAACTGCCTCCCATGGCCCCCATTCCACTGCCGCCACCGGCCCCCACTCCGCCCCCCGCAGGAGAGGAAGAGCCTCCCCCCGCAACTCTCCCATCCTCCGAGATGGTGGGCATGACCTCGCACATCATCTTGAAACAGGAGGGAGTGCACGGCGACTTAAGAGACGCTTGAGTTGTTCTAGAGGGCTTCCTGGGAGTGCACCAGCCGGAACTAGGTTATAATCCCGGCCTCTCCCTACAACTGCACTTATTTTGAAAACTGTGTATGTGTCTCACACGTCAGTTGCTGTTGGTCGGCTCATCCCCAACTAGAGTCAGTAACTCTTAGCATTAGCTGGGTAGAGTAACCAGCTGGTCTTATCGGCAACATAAGCGAGCATGTCAAGCTAATCAGAGAATCCATCCATTCTTCATGTCTGTCTGTACGACACAGAATTTGTTTCTGGTTCTTTCCTTCCTTGTGTCAGTTCTGTTTTAGCGTCTCGAACTGACGAACGTGACGACACATTTCGGCTCTGTGTGTTAATCTGTGCACTTACGATATTCCAGGCGTTTTCTCGTTAGGCAAAATGTATTTTGATGTTTTTGATAGGCAGTCCAATGCTTTCTTGTCTTTGTTTACCCGCCTGCGCTTTTGAGTGTGCTCCGGAAGCCTTTTTGCGTTCCTTTGTCAGTGTTTGACAGCCGCTGACTGTCCTACTTTTGACACCAAGCAGAACAGGTTGGCAGGCCAAACATAACTTGCAGTTGGGCTCATCCAAGAGAGTGGTTCGAGAGGGAAAGGTGGGATATGCAGGGAGGGTCCCACGGGGGAGAGGTAAAGGCTGAGAAGGTGTGTCTATGTGTTGAGGTTGGTAAGGCGGGTTTGGTGCGGTGGGGGGGCAGAAACAGGCCCAACTATTTCTGCCGGTGGCCTAGACACCTAGAAAGAGCTGAAAGAGAAGGAGAAATAGAAGTAAACAAACAGTACATAGGAAAATATGCGGAATATTAACAGTTAACACTGATACTATGGACATTAGGACAGTGGTACAACGCAGGTATTACACAGAACTGCAACACTCCTCTCAACAAGTGAGTCTACATTATAGTACAGGAAGGGCAATGGGAAAATAACAGGGAAGATGGTTAGGAAAATGCTGGGTAATACATTTTTACAGTTTTCCCAAATGGGGAAATTCATATGAAATAAAGTGGAAGATATGCAGCACAAGCTTGTTAATGGTGTGCCAAATTATCGGCAATGCTACGCCAAGCCCATAGCATGGTTTTAATACAAAATACAGCATTTCTAAAAGCCGGACTTAAAGGCATGGAAGCTATTTGGAGATGTCTGGGACATCCCAATTATTCAACAAACAGATTGTCTCAGTACAGACCAGCTATACACAGCAACATGCCCAAGCAATAACAGTAGGAGCAAAAAATATTATTATTATTGATAATAATAATGAGATAATGATTTCAATATTTAAACGATTTTCAAAAAAAATTATTAACAGAATACAACACATATATGATAATACAGCATACATAATAAGACAAATCTAGTAGCAGGTTAGGCCTTAGCTTTTACCAAACACAGTACGTAAATATGAGCTATTTACGAAGTAGGCCAGGCGGACGTTATACATTAACATGCAGATTCCCCAAATTGTAAAACAGCCTGTGATTGTGAGTGACTGAGTGAGTGAGAGAGATGAAGAAAAAGGGGGAGGGTTGTGCGGAAGAAGGACGAGGGGGGCGGAGGAGGAGGAGGAGGTG
>JAODLD010024363.1:0-19542 GCA_026781065.1 Mormyrops boulengeri
GCCACTCCCTGTACATGCTGAATGTATGTCAGACTGTTGCTCCCGATTGCAATCGATCTGAATAAACTGGTGGCTTGTGACTACCCCTCGTCTTAGCTGTGAGTCCCTTCTCATCAACGGACCCGGCGGAGCGGTGCACCCAACACTAGCAAGATTCAAACTGCATAAAGCATATGTGTTGCAAAGTGCATGCCCTACCCTAACCAGTTTGATCTGGTTCTGAGGAGGGGGCGCAAACTGTGTGTGTACCCCTATAAAAGTTATGTTGACCAGAAAGTTCTTTGAGCATTATCACGGACTCTAAAGCACCGACTAAGTGTCATAAATTTCTACCACACACCATAATTCTGTAAGCAGACAATTCTAAAGGGAGAAATTGTTGAAATAAATATGTGCAGAAACACAAATACTACCAAAGTTTCAACAAATCAAAGTCAGTCAATTAGTCAAACAAATGCACAGGACATCCTACATTTTTTGTAGGAACAAAAATTATGCTCTATCAAATACAGTGACCAAGTTACATTTATGTAGCACCTTTCACAATCCCAAGGTCACTTTTCAGGGGGGAGAAAAAAATCAATAACCAGTAAAGGAGGCAGAGACAGAAGAGAAATGTTCATGGAAGTGAAATATCTTTAGTTCAGATTTGAAGGAACAGAGGGAAAAGCAGCCATGAAGAAATTTGGGAAGAGAGTTACATAGTTTAGGGGCCATGGCACTGAATGACCTGCCATCTATGGTGGAAAGTCTGGTGAGTGGAACAGCGAGGACATTATTACTAGAATATCTGAGAGAGCAAGAGGGTGAGTAGGGAGTCAATAGCTCCCTGAGGCAATGAGGAGCAAAGTTATGCAGAGCTTTAAAAGTGAGAATCAATATTTTGAATTTGATCTGAGACTGAATGGTAACCAGTGTATCTGAGAGTATGAGTGTGATATGAGTGGAGGGTTTAGTTTGAATGAGACCTCTAGCTGCTGAGTTCTGAATATACTGAAGCTCTTGTATAGATTTTGCAGGGAGGCCAATGAAAAGGGAGCCGAAGTGGTCAATATGGGATGTAATGAATGCATGAACCAGAGTTTAGGCATCAGTATTGGACATAAATGGGCATTGACCAGTGATATTACAGAGGTGAGAGAATGCAATTTTGGTGAGGGATTTTATATGAAGATCAAATTTGAGTGAAGAGTCAAATAGTACACCAAGATTTCTGATAAGAGTAATACGTTTTACAGGGACACCATCAATACTAACAAAGAATCTGGAGGATTTAGATACTAATGATTTAGTGCCAACCGGTAATACTTCAGTTTTGTCTGTGTGTTAATTTTGAGAAAGTAATCCTGCATTCAAAGCTTTAAATTTGAGATGCAATCAGCATATTGGGAGGGGAGTCAATGGCGTAGTGTATACTGAGATAACATAATTATGAAAATTAAGGCCATACCTGCAAATGATCTGACCAAGGGGGAAGATGTAGATTAGGCAGAGGAGTTGCCCGAGAACTGATCCCTGAGGGACACCACTCACAAAAGGGGAGGGGGGACTTGTGTGGACATAGTGTGATTAACTGTTGTCTGTTAATAAGATAATAGTGCGTTCCTTGTGCCCTCAGATTCCGAGTCAGATTCAGAGTTTTGAAGCCGGAAGTGATGACATGCGCACTCCCGTTTCTCGGAGATCCAAGATATATCTCGGAGCAGCACAGAGGATCCCGAGTTTCGGATTCAAGATGGCTGCGCCCTTTATCAACAGAAGTTAAAGTTGTAGTTACTGTTTAAGCACTACTTCTCATTTATGGCTAATTAAATCGGTAGCACACACTATACCATCTGTGGACGTGTTGCTACGGAGTTTTATATAAGTAAAGCACCACGCATAATGTGTTAACTGATATTGCTAACAATGGCTCAATTAACCGGGTTAGAATTGGATTTTATGATGAGTCGGATTATGTGTCGGATTTACGGTAGTTCGAGCTAATTGTAAGTGAATGAAAATAAAGACCATTTAAATTGAGGTACCTTAAATGCGACAAGTTGTCCTACTAAGCAAAAAATCTTGCTATGCAAATGGAACGCACCATAAGACCTGAACCACTGACAGGCTGTGTCTCTGATACCAAAAGTGGAATGCGAGAAATACACCATGGTTAACCGTGCCAAATGCTGAACTTAAATCAAGGAGGGTAAGAATACTGAGAGAACCACTATCTGCAGACTGGAGGAGATCATTAAGGACACGTAAAAGAGCTGTGTCAGTGCTGTGCTGTTTACAGAAGCCAGACTGGAATGGTTCATATAGTGTGTCACCATTAAGAAATGTATATAATTGTGTAGCTGCAACCTTTCCATCACTTTAGCAAGAAAATGAAGATCTGAGACAAATTGAGGTCTATGGCTTGTAAGAGAAGATGGATCCCACTCAGGCTTCTTGTGGATAGGAGTAACTGCAGCACTTTTGAGGACAGAAGGGACACAGTTGGAAGAGAGACATGTATGTATCAGTGATGCAATTGGAGAATTGATTATAGAAGAACATGTTTTAAGTAGAGGTGTTCAGGGCCGGATCGAGATGACAATAGGAAAGATTCGACTTGAAGAATTCAGAGACAGAGACTGTGTCAATTGGCATAAAGTAAGAGAATGTTGAAGCTGGAGTAGGAAAGTTAGAGAGGGAGAATGAGGGTGATGAACCACTGACAGTTCAAAGATGAAAGGGATTTATTAACAAAACTGAACAAAACAGGAAAGGCACACAATGAAGGACCACTAGGGATCAGAAACAAACAGGGGAAGAAATAAGGAATTAACTAAAAAAAAACCATAGCCTAAATGTAACTACAAAACTAAGCTAGACAAAGGGAACAAGACTGGGCAATAGGGCAGGGTAACAAACATGCAGTAACATTCACAGATCACATCCAGTACACAATATCCTATAAGAACAATGGCTCCCTGAGGAAATGAACACAGGCAGAAACTTAAATAGACAAACCCAAAAAACCCTAACAAGGGAGCAGGAGTGACACATTACCATGACAACCAATCAACAAGAACACAGGGTAACAAGCGACAGGTGGAACTACATAACTAAGACAAACACTGGCCAGCCTCAAACCCATGACTTGAGGGAAGGGTCAGAGCCACACACTCAACCCAGAAAACGTGGCAGTCCCGGGAGCAGGGAAAACACACAAGGATTATCAGACGAGGGATGACAAGATGGCGCCCTGCAGTATGTTGGCGACTGCCAAGGGTTGGTTACCGCCTGCACCCATTGTTCCCAGGATAGGCTCCGGTCCCCCCGTGACCCCAGATGGGATTAAGTGGTTTCAGAAAATGGATGGATGGATGGAATGACAAGATGGGATGGTCAGTGACACCTGCTGGCAAAACAGGGAAGAGACACGAAGGGGAGGGTCAGATGGGCACTGATCCTGACAAATTTTGGCTTAAAAAATGTAAAAATGCCTGCCACTGCTCAGTTGTATTGAGCCATACTTGCACAGGAGGTTTGAGGAGTTTACTAACCATCCTAAAGAGTGATTGTGGCCTAAATTTCGCACTACTTATGATAGAGGATTAGAAGTTTCAGCAGTATTTAGGGCATCCCTGTACTTGTAGATGTGCTCAGTGTATAAAAGAGTGAGGGGCTGGGATACACCTACTCTTTAAAGGAGCTAGATCCTTAAGCAATTGAGAGTGCTATTATAGAAGGAAACCGTAGTATTATCAGGAGAAAACAGTTTGTGTAAGTCAGGCAGAGAAGAAGATAGAAGAGAACCAGCAAAGAGATTATAATTGACAGATCTAATATTGTGGTAAGTGACAATTTTCTCCAAAGGAGGAGGAGCAGTAACATGAAAGCTGCATTCAATAAGCTTCTAATCAGAAATACCAGAGACTGAACCAAAGACAGAAACATCATTCAAACCACTAGAAGAGAGCAAATCAAAAATATGACCATGAATGTGAGTTGGAAAGTTAACATGCTGTTTTAAATTAAAACATTCTAATACTGAGCTGAACTCAGTTCAGGTGCAGTTGGTGTCCATATGGATATTAAAGTCACCTAGCACAATGTGGAAGGCCCAAGAGATGAGACAACTGTGAAGAGTTAATTAAATTCTGGCAGGAAGTTAGCAGCAGTTTTAGGAGGGTGATAAACTAACAACAGCACCAGCCAAGGGCAGGAAACAACCTTCAGAGCAATATATTTAAAAGTAGTGACCTTAAAAAATGAAAGTTCCTTGATTTTTAAAGTAGATCCATAAACGACAGCCAAGGCACCCCTGTTGTGTTCATAAAATACCAGAACAGTTTACTAGGAGTTCTAATCAACTTCAGAAAGAATACAGTGCGGCAGAGGGTTTTTGGAACCAAATTTAGAATGGGAGTTTTATTCATTCGTTATCTTCAGCTGTGCACACCTTGTATTGCTGCTGCACCCAGATTTCACCCTCCCACCAGTCGGTACCATTTACGCAACCTGCACGAAACTTGCACGTGTTTCTACAAGCACGAATAACGGACACCACATACATTTATTGGCAATGCTTCCCCAATCTGACACAGGTTAATTTATCTATTTTGGTGTCTCATACACCACAAGCCCCTCTTCCAGATAAACAGGGTTTGGACAGGTAGTTATAGCTCAGGGGAGTCAGCATTTTCAAATGTAAAAAGTTACCAGGTTGTTGCCAAGTTTCTGAAAGACAAAACATGTCCACTTTCCTCTGGAAAATGTGGTCATTGATCAGAGAGGCTTTATTGGTTATGGGATAAGTATTCAAAAGGGCAAACTACTACTGAAGTCAACACGGAGAGATGGGTGCAGACAGATTTGGAAGAGGACGAAGATGGTCATGAGTATTTCCTTGGATGATTTGAATGTATTGCTGGTGAACATGATCATATGTCCATGCAATCGAAATTGACGCATCAGAACTGTAAATAAGCAAGGCTCCTCTTTTTGAGCAGTGGATGTAACTAGGGCATCAGGCAATTCCAAGTGACTGGTAAAGGTTGCACAATACTGAATCCAAATGGGTATGGCAGTGAAGACATTTAAGTTTGACCTGAGAATATATGAGCTGCATTGCCAAGTAGTAAAAAATGAACATATGCAGCAGGCTGTAGACTGAAATGAGTAATGAAGCTCTACATACCAACAGTACTCATGACAAAATAGTATATAGTAAAGATGCCATATAACAACACCATGCTAATCGGACCACGCACGTTATGTAACCCAAAACTCTGAGCCTGCCTGTGGGAAGATTGGTAGACAGGTGGTGATCAGGGTGAGAGGGATCTCTACTGGTTTCTTGCACGCCTGAGGAGATGGTTAGAATGAACATCTTTCAGGTGAGGAAGGAGAGTGCTGATAATCCACTGAGCAGCCTTCACTACCCACTGGAGATCCTTCCTTTCCTCCTCAGTGCAGCTTGAATACCAGCTGTACACTAGGACACTTTCAATTGTGCAGTGGTAAAAGTTTTTCAGGAGATCCCAGGGGACTCTGCATCTCAGAGTTCAGAGAAAGAAAGGGGGCTGCTGGGCCTTCTTTACCAAACCTGCGGTGTTCCCATCTCAGGTCAGGTCCTCAGATATATGCACTCCGAGATATTTGAAGCTGGACACATGCTCAACCTCCTCCCCATTTATGTATATTCCTGTATGGTGGGGTTTCTTACTTTTCCTAAAGTTAATGATCATTTCCTTCATCTCCTTAATATTAGGAATCAGATCATTGTCCTTGCAACGTGTAACCCAAGGGTGGGCAATCTTATCCGCAGAGGGCCAGTGTGTATGCAGGTTTTTGGGATAACCTTTAGGTCAGCTGTTCAAACCCAGGTGTGAGGACTCTATAGCCAATCAGTCCTCTAAGGAATCTAATTAAGGAATTGCAGGAAAATCCCACACACACAACAGCTCTTTGCGGATAAGATTGCCCACTGCTGATGTCTCTCAACTGCATCTTTAAAGGCAGTTTCCTTGTTGTTATCAGTCAATCCCACAATGGCTGTGTCTTTCTGTTCGCCAAGCTTTGTAGTTATATTATTCCTTGAAAGACAAACCAGATCATTTTCATTATATGTCATGGATCGAAACCCCGGGGATCCCCGAGCGACGTCAGGAGGACCACGCCCCCGGGGAAACCCCGACTGGGCTTATCTTCCTGAAACACGGAGTCTGCATGGGTTACGTGCTACTCCACCAATTTTTTTGGTTTTCCCGGTTCTTGTGCAGCCTTGCCTCTCAGCTGATTCCAAGCTGCTTTAATCAGTGGAGGCTATTTTAGTTTGTCTGATCTTGCATTCCAGTTTAAGATCTTCATGGTTTGTCCTGAGTTCGAGCGTTTTTTTCTGTCTGTCTTCCTGGCTTCCTTGACCCCGCTTCCGTCCACAGATTCTGAGACCTGCCTGCCCCCCCGAACTCCGACATACATCGCTCGACTTTTGCCTGCCCACCGACCACCGAGTACCTGTCTGAGCCCCCTGATCACCAACGCACATCGCCCAACCCTTGCCAGTTTTTTGACTACGAGTTTTGTCTTTTTATATCAACTCCCGAGAGTAGCCCAGTCTCGAATAAAGCCATTTCCCATCCCTGAATCCACGCAAGTGTCCTCCTTACTCTGCATCTCTGACATCATATGGATTTAAAAATCTTGATTTTACTTAGAAATGATAAAATGTATAATATACAGTCATAAGGAATAAGTTTCCATTAATGAAATATCTTTGAAAGTGCTAACCTGCACTTTGTATCACATAGCCTACATTCATAATTCATGCTACATAACATAGACTTACTGTCATTAAGACTCAACTTCTACGTGAGGGTGTTCAAACATTTGCTGGCCCACAAGTCACTGGTGTCGTAATCGCGTGCAGGGCGAGTGAGCAGGGAAGCAGGGTCAGGCAGACGGAAATCCAAAAACAAGGGGTTTATTGCAGGCAAATCACGAAGACACGGTACAGACTTCAATGACAAGACTGGGGAAACGTACTCAAACGCGGACTGAAATACACAGGACCAAATGGAAATGACAGGAAACAGCTGGTCACAATCGGGATTTCACACGAGGATAATGAGGGGGCGTGGCACACATAAGGATCAGACGAGCAGGTCATGACAACTGGTTTGCCATGTTCTATAAAGTACACATAAACAATGTCACATTCTGTACTGAAGACATCTGTATCTCCAACAAGAATCGAAAGGTAACACGCAGCTTGAAGCTTTTGGGCAAGTGTGTACCTGATGTTTTCAGCATACTGTCTGGGCCTTCGATAGATTTCTCGATAACAGTCACTCTTAGCGTCTTACGAAAACTCAAAAGATATATCTTACGAAAGGTATTTGTTTTTCTACGTATGTTTCTCAAACATACGTGTTTCTTGCGAGATTGCTCAAGGCAGAGCTTCTGAAATGCGACTGACTAATTGGAACCAGAGCACCTGGTTAGTTGACACCAATGGCTCGGGAATTAATTATTCCCTGCATGCAGCAATCACTTGACTGCCACAAGAGAAAGTGGAGTTTTATTATAAACATAATACTGCAGGAATGCTTCAAAATATTGCCTTAATCATAACTGGGGAGAACCTAAAAATAAAACACAAAATTAACAACTTGAATCATCTAATCGGAAATATGATTTTCACCGATTGGGTGCACGAGATTGTAGCATCACCATTTTATTTTTACTTATTTTTCTGTAAAACACCTGCATGGACTAATATGTGTGCATGTAATGATATCCAGAGGAGCAATGGCACAATAGCCGAAAGAAAAGATGTGTTACTGTCTTAACATAAGAGAATGTCCTATGTGCTTCATTATTGACAACTAAGGACTATTCGATGGTGCTTTTTCAGGGGAAATATATTAGACTTACATGTAAATGAACCTGTAGTTTGGATTGCCATCAACCTCATGAACCAAAGCTTTGATATACTGTGATTTTGGTACATTTACAGAGGTGTGTGCATTCCAGGGGCGTCGGAAATTGGGGGAACATGCCCATCCCAATATCGACAGAACCCCCCCCCCCTTCCCAATTCATAAATAAATACATAATCGACAGCGCACTCCTTATGTTTCATTATGAATCAGTGCGTTACTGAAGCCAATTTGCTTCACATTCAGAGTACAAGGACAAAACCTAATGATAATTGTAGTTGTGTATCAGACAAAATCATTTTATCATATGGATCAGTTATTTTTTAGTTAAGTGATGTTTGGTTATGAAACTGTATTCTTAACAATGTTAGTGTCATTTCCAATGAGCAGTATGAGCTGACAACAGCGATAAGAGATAGCTAAGAGAGGCTCAGACCAACCTTACAAAAGAATATCTTATGGAAGATACACTTAACCAAGAACATTTCGTATAACACGTTGCAGCATTAAGAGACAACTTACTAATGACGCAGCATTAAGAAGGTTTTGAGAAACCGGGCCCTGATCATTTCAGCACATGTTGTGTCATTGTAATATGTGGAGAAGATATTGACTGTTTTTTCTTGTTAAGAGTTATTTAAGGCCTGAATTTGGATAAGGGGAAGCTCTTTTTTCATAATTAACTATACAGTATTGATTTTAATTTTCAGTTGAAGATGAGCTTCTTCAGTTTGGAGGCTTATTGGTCCGCTAGTAACAGCTTGTATTGTCCTAGGATGATTAGGCAGCAGCTTGTTGATAAATGCCGCCAAGATACGTTGTATTTAAGCAACACAGAGCTTGCAATTTCTTTCCCAACCTTTTTGGAGTTTGTGCAGAACATCAGGCTTTATTTTTGCTCATACTGCAAACCAGGAAAATATTTTTGCCAGGCTTTCTTAACCCTGTACAGTTTTCCCATAGCAACGACACTGCTTGCTGTGTCTGTTTTCTTTTCCTTGTAGGCAAAACTTGAAATATGCTTTTATGCTTTGCATCTAGTTGTGCAAACTTTCTGGCACGTTCTCGGTTGAATAGAACAGAACAGCTGAAAAATGGCTAATTATAGTGTGAAATGTAATGTTGTGACTCATGTACATAGTATGTATGTTTTGGCAACATGAATTGATTTTAGTTTTTAGTATTGTGGCAATAATCAGACATGAATAATCAGAGTTTCGATCAGGAATCAGTAGTCACTTGTTCTGTGCCAAATTTTTTTTTTATTTGCTCAACACAAATTTCACCTGCAAATGTGCGCAAAATGCTTGCACTGTAAGAGCCCTGAACTGTACACACAAAATTGAAAACCATGTGATTGAGCAATTTTGGCTTGGGAAGGTTCCGCTGTGCTTGGATTGTAGATATTTTAAGCAACGGGTCCCAGAATGTCAGCCGGGAGGCCGCATATCATCAGCCATGATCCTGAACACAGGAGCACCGCAGTGGTGCATCCTCAGCCCACAACTTTACTTCCTCTCCACACAGCCACCTGCTCCCCCATTCACTCCACCAATACATTCGTCAGATTCGCAGAGGACACCACCATAGTGGGACTGATAACAGATAACAATGAGAGATCTTGCAGAGTGGTGTTCCTACAACAACCTGAACCTTTACTCCTCTAAAACTAAGGAGTTTGTTTTTTGGACTTCCAGAGTTCTAAGCAAAATGAACCTTCTGCCCTCTACAAAAGAAGGGAGGAGGTAGAAGGGGAAAAAACTTTAAGTTCCAAGTTGTTTACTTCACAGAGGACCTCCCACCATGTGAAGAAGGCCCAGAATGGAGATTATACTTAAAGTTAAAATTTTAAGAGTTAAAATCACAACCCTCAGCAGCTAATGGTGAATCTTTATTGTGCCACCGCTGCACAGTGTGGTATGCCAGCTGCACTGTGGCAGACAAGAAAGAATTACATTGCATGTTGAAGACAGCTCAGCGACTCATTGGGACTACACTCCCAACACTAGGAGATATTTACAGAGGCTGTTACCTCAGTAACCTCTCCATCGTTCAAAACTGATAAAAAAGACTGTAATAAGCAGGACTCAGGACTAATAGTGATTGTTCCACTATGACCAGTGTTTTAGTATTTGTAAGACATTTTAGTTGTCTTTTTATGTATTCTATTTATTCTATTAACATATATTTTGTATATTATGCTGCCTTGAAGAAAGTATCAAACAAAATGTCATTGAATTAATTACAATGACAGTAAATGTCACACCTCACTCGTCCGACCCTCCTGTGTGCCACGCCCTCTTCGCTACCTCGTGTGCAATCAGCTGGTTCGAGTTGTTTCCCATCCTTAGTCCTGTGTATTTAAGTCTGCGTTCAAGTCTGTTTCCCCACTCCGGTCATTGACATCATGTGGTCTCCTGCTCGTGTCTTCCCTTTCATTAAACCCCGTATTCTCCTGACTCCTTACCTTCTGCTCCTCTGTCTACAGTCCGTGACCCATACTTCATCACAGTAAAGATTCCTGCCTGTCTGTCTGTCTGTCTATCTGAACTTACTGTCCCTGTTTTCTTGTCTGACTCATTGCCAGAATGCACCGCAACCATGCTTAGGAGCAGATTCAGTGCCTTAGTTGTGAGAATTCTCCTCTGCACTGCAAAGGGCAGGTGATATACATATTTCTTGACTAAACAGTGTAGGTAGTCATGCAGTGAAGTGCATTCACCACAGTCATTAAAAAGCCTTGAGATGCTGCAGTGACCTGCTCTCTCCACTTCCCAGCAAAAATAAATGTGCAGCATAAGGGAGCAATCCCGCTAAACATTGGACGTCGGATAGACGTGCAGATCATGTCTATATTGGGTCCAAACTATACAACGTCCAAACTAAGTCCACAGTTTGAACGTCCATCCATGACCCAACTTGTACGTCAATATGACATTCAACATTTGAACGTATTTTTTTTGGACGTCATGTGGATGTCTATGTCAGGTGCAGGAAATATAGTTTTATTTACAAATATCAACATTGTTGATATCAACATAATAATCAACTTATTTGTTTCTGCATATATGTATTTATCCATATATCTGATTATTTATTAGGATATGCAATTTGTGGGAAATTAGAGTTCCAAAAATGATTTCATGATCCTATATGTCCACCCTTAAAAGTGATGCCATGACAGCCATTCCCGGTCGATGCTCAAGAGAGGCAATGATGGCCAGGGCTGGACGATCGATCATGACAGTACCCCCCCCCCCAAAGCCACGACAAAACCTGACAGAGGACGGGAAATGCGGACAGGCAAACCAGAAAGGGAGACACCGGGGGAACACCAACGGGAGGAACGAAAGGGCCAGGAGTGAACACGAGAGGCACAGAGGGACGAGGAGCAGAGACAGGAGGGACAAAGGGACCAGGAGGGAATGGAGGAGACGCAGAAGGACGTCGCCGAAGCAGGCGACGGCGCAGCCACAGCAGGCGGAGTGGAGGGACCCACAGGCGAGCACCGAGTCAGAGCAGGGGAACCTGCAGGCGACCGACAAGGCGTCGGAGGCGGGACTGAAGGCGGCCGATGAGGCAACGGTGGAGGATCCACAGATGACAGCCGAGCAGGAGCCCAGGGGACCACAGGCGAGCTGGGGTGCAGGTCGGGCGGGACCCGATCCCTGCGCCTATGTCCTCTCCCCTTTCGGGACACTGAAAGGCAGGGACCTGGCCAGGATCCACCACGCTGGGGCGATGAAGGAGGGACCAGTTCTCTGGAGGGGCCCCTCAGGGCTATCAGTGAGATCCTCGATGGGTCCCATTCGAGCTCCCCCTCTCCTTCCAACAAGGGAGGAGAAGCGATGGTCACACAGTCTGGGACCTCCTCAGGGACTAGGCCTGGAGTCCAGGGAGCTGGTGACGCTGGAGCCAGGTCCGGAACCGCTGGGTCGGGGGCGTCAACAAACACCACTAGGGTTGGCGCCTCCCGAGCAGGCATTGTCCCTTTAAGGGGGCGTGGGACCCATGGGTTAGTGTCCTGCATCGACCTGGCCAGGGGGAAGTTGCCCGTGAAGGCAACTGCACGGCTGTGGCACTGTCCCGGATCCATTCTGCCGGCTTCTGGACCGGGAGGTGTTCCTTCCGATCTCCAGCGGGGAGAAGAGTAGCTAGAGAGATGGACCAGATGAGGATCGCAGGTCTCCGTTCTCTTCTCTTTTTCTTCCAGCGTTGCCGGGTTAACAGCGGTGAGGTCGGTCCGGAGAGAGATAGCAGCTGGAGCCGCCTCTCTGTCACCCTCTCGACCAGCTGCCAGAGTTTCTCGCGCACATCATTGCAGTCCGTAAGCGGCGGCATCCTCTGGAGGAGGGTCCCGCTTTGACTGGCCAAATCCAGGGCCACGGGGTCCTCCTGGACCTCAGGTAGATGCAGCCAGTACAGCACCTCCTGAAGCAGACCGAAGCGCTGATCCTCGGTCTGCGGAAGCTTGTCTTCTTGGAGTTCTGTCATTCTGTGATGACTGCATGCGGGCAAGTGGGGAAGCAGGCAAGCTGAGCCGTGAATACGAGTAAAACGGGGATTTATTTAGGTCGGACAGGCAGACAGGGGAGCACACGGCAAACCACGTCAATGACAGACCTGGGGAAACAGACTTGAACGCGAACTAAATACACCAGACTGAGGGCAGAAAACACAGAACAGCAGGTAAACGGAGGGATTCCATATGAGGGTAACGAGGTGGGCATGGCACATGCAAAGGCTGGACGATCAATCATGACATATACGTGGAGGTCCCACAGACGTCAACACTAGATGTTCATTAGATGTCAATAAAATGACGTCGCTTGGCGTTACAAAACAACCCCTTCAATGGACCAAAATTGGACGTCCAAAACAACATGACAGATGTCTTTCCGACATGACTTTGTGCAGTGGGATGATGACTTTTGGACCTGGAGGAGGCTGACAGGTTTCTAGACACTTTGCCTAAGAATTAAACTTAATATAGGCCTCTCTAAGTTTTTTGGCTAATAACTTAGAGGACTTTCCAGAGACAGTTATTTTCTTTACCTATAATATATTGTTATTTTAAGTGGATTTTTCTAATTGTTGTTCTATTTCCTTGTGCCACCGAGATCAGCTAATTCTCTGAGTGTTTTTATTCACTGGTAGGTTAGCCTAGGTTAGCTAGTGTAGATTTTGTCCTTCAGTATATGGGGATTTTTTGACTGCTTTTTTGGCAAAGTATTACAGGGATGGGAGGGTGTTTGTGTTCTTTTCTTCACTGAACAATTTGTAAATATCTGTTGACTATTTATATGCTATTCTGTAAGCTATACATCACGTGGTAATAGTCAGAGATGGGCACTCGTGTTGGTGACTCATACTCGAGTTTGTCATGGTATGGCATGTTGCAGGTGGGAAAAAGGGGTGACAATCCACTTGCAACTCGGTGACAAAAGGGGTTTATTAACAGCACAGAACACAATGAGGAAGGCACAAAGTAAATGGACTGCAAGGGGTCAAAACAAAATGGGAGAAATAAGAATATGACAAGAAATCATAAAGCAAACACACTGGGGGATTGAGCAACACAGGGAACAGGACTGAGCACCAGAACAGCACAACAAGCACAGGAAGTAACCACATATAACTACAATGAACTATCAAAGAACAGAACTAGTATATGCACTTAAATACACACAGAAACGTAATTAAATAAATCAATCACAAAAGAAGCAGGACGAGCAACAAGTAGAACAATTAAGAAGCACAGAACTACGGAATACTACAAACACTAAAACTAGAAAACACTAACCAACACTCTGGGAATACACTAGTTAATTTACAGAACCAAATAATACAAACAAGACCAGAAGTGAACAGCAAAACAGCAGGGCAACCTATTACCAGGAAAACAGAAAAGAACACAAGAAACACTGGGGAACATTTTAAACTGGATTTGAGAAAGCACTTCTTTACAAAGCGTTTTGTTAGAGTATGGAATAGTCTTCCTGTTAGTGTAGTACAAGCTAAAACCTTGGATTCCTTTAAATCAGAGCTAGATAAGATTTTAACAACTCTGAGCTATTTAGTTCTCCCCAAACAAGCTTGATGGGCTGAATGGCCTCCTCTCATTTGTAAATTTCTTATGTTCTTACAAAACTAATAAATATAAATAAACAGATTCAAACTCACAACTAAAGGGATAAACAGTCTCCAAACCACTCATTCAACCCACTGAGATACACAGCTGTCCAGGGAGCAGGGAAGACACACTAGGAACTTGACAGAGGAAGGAACAGCATGGCCAGCAATACCTGCTGGCCAAACGGGGTACTATATGACATAAGATGGAAGCTCCTGGATAAAGACTCATGAACATTAAGGGTCCTATTTTGCGTCAGGTGCAATGCAAGTAGGATTGCCACCCATAAGACGTAGTGCCACATCAGCCTCAGTTAATCCCTTATAATCCCCATCCCTTATAATATTTCCCGCACTGGAAATTAACTGCTGCGTTCTGTATTATATGGACGATACCATATTATAAGGGACGGGTGGCAACCCTATAAATGCAATTGTCTTTGCTAGCATGAGCCAAATGGGGAAAAGCGTGACACTCATGCTTTCAGACTCACACTCACGCAACAAATCTTACGGTAAATCAACATTATTCCATCATGAACCTAAAATTAGCTACATCTAAAGCATTAGGGTAGTTTGCAAACCCTATAGACTATTTACAAGGTAATAAAACTGTTACATTCATGTAAATACATGTGCATGTGTGTGCAGACTTGTCTCAAACTGAAAATCTCACTCCAGCTAGTTGACCAAAGTTGGCAACACTGTATTCATTATTAGTAGCATCATAAATCACAATGTACTGATGCATTTCCGATAGCTCTGAACTTTAAAATTTCCAACCTCATACTTCAGAATCAGAATCAGCTTTGTTAGTCAAGTATGTTACTGTCACGATCATCCGTTCAACCCCTATGTGGACCACGCCCCGCTCGTTTACCTCGTGTGGAATCCTGTTGTTCTTACCTGTAGTCCTGTGTATTTAGTCCGCGTTCTAGTCAGTCTCCCCAGTTCTGTCATTGATGTTAGTGAACGTTCGTGCCGTGTCTTTTCCAGTTTGCTTGTTGCCTCCCGCAATAAACCCTATCTGCCCTGCATCTCCGGCTCGCTCGCCGGTCACCCGACCTGACAGAATGACAGAACTCTGTAACGAACTTCCGCGGATCGAGGAGCAACGCCTCGGTCTGCTCCAGGAAATTTTATATTGGCTGAACTTACCCGAGGTCCGAGAGGATCCCATCGCCTTAGATTTAGCCAGCCAGAGCGGGATCCTCCTAGAGGAGAAGACCCTGCTCACGGAAGCGCACCAGCCGGCTGCTGGTGGAGCGGGTTACGGAGATGTGGCTCCGGCCGCTTGTTTTCTCCGGGGCGACCCCGCCACGACCGACCAGCCAAAGCCGAAGACGGAAGAGGCGCAAGGAGAAAAACACGGAGGAAGCCCCGACGGTCTACCTGAGGGCTTGCCGTCTCCCCGCAGCCTCTATCCCCGCTGAATATCGGTAGGAACCCCTCCCGCTTCAGAAACCAGCAGGGATCACCCCATCCGCGCAGCCGCCGTCACCGGCAACCTTCCCCTTCCTGGGAGGTCGCCTGTGTTATACAGGAATCAGGGCCGCGCTGGACGCCATCCCACGGATCCCACGGTCCCTTAAAGGGACAACACCCATCCGGGAAGCACCAACCCTAGCGGCCCTGGTTGAGCTGCCCGACCCGGTGCCTACGACCACCGCTACGCCGAAGGTAAGGGCACCGCCACTGCCGACCGCTACACCCGTGACCCTTCTGCCTGCTGTCGCTGCTACGGCTCCACCTCCACCTGCCGCTACACCCGAGATACGAGCACCGCCTCTCCCGGCCGCTACGCCTGCGGCCCGCCTGTCTGCGGCCGCCACCAAGCCCGCGGCCTTCCAGCCTGCTGCCGCTGCCAAGCCCGCGGCCCATCAGCCTGCTGCCACCGCTACGCCCGCGGCACGCCTGCTTGACTCGCTCGCTCTCCCTGTCTCGCCCGTCTTGCCTGACCTGCCCCTTCCCGACCCGGCACCTGCTGGGGTTCCCGACTCGCCGCCAGTGCCTGCAGCAGTGACGCCAGAGGTCCCCGTGTCAGCGACGCCTACAGCAACTCCCCCAGTAGTTGCAGTGCCCGCAGTGGTTCCCGAATCGTCGCCGGAGCCCGCAGGGGTTCCCAACTTGTCGCCCACAGGGATTCCCGACCCGTCGCCCGTCCTGCCCGTCTCGGCGGATGACGCTCCGGCCCCTGCACCCGAGGTCCCGATGCCGCCTCCGCCTGCAGACACACCCGGGGCACCTGCAGCACTCACTGGCCTAGCTCCGCTTGCTGTTCCTCCCGAGGACACAGGTGAGGGACCTGCAGAGGTCTCGGAGGCATCCGCAGCTTGCCTGCTTGCAGCTGCCGCTCTGTCCGCAGCCTGCCTGCCAGCTGCTGACACTCCACCCAAGGCGGCTTCTGCTGCGGCCCCGCATCGGCCTGCTGCCGCCACTCTGCCCGCAGCCTCACATGATGCCGCCGCTACACCCGCGGCCTCGCCTGTCCTGCCTGGTTCGCCCGTCCAGCCCGCTGCGCCTGTCCTGCCTGACTCGCCGGTGCCACCTCTCCTGCCTGTCTTGCCTTTTTTGCCTGCAGCCGTCTCATCCGCAGCCACGCTCGAGGCTCCTAGGCCTCTGCATGAGGCTCCTGGGCCTCGACCCGAGGACGCAACCCTTCCTCAGCCCGCTGCTTCGTCCGAGGCCCCGGCTCCGCCTGCTGCTGCGGCCCCAGATCCGGCTCCGCTTGCTGTGGCGCCCTCAGCCCGCCTGCCTGCACCCGCCGCTCCATCTGAAAGGGACTTCTCTTTCGGACCTGCTCGTCCTGCCTGTCTCGCCGGCTCAGCTCAGCTGCCACTGCTCCGTCCGAGGGGATTCCTCCTTTGGACTTGCCTGTCTCATCCACTGTCTACCCTCCTGTTCTGCCTGTCTCGTCTGCAGCCCGCCAGCCTACAGCGGCCTTGCTCGAGGTCCCGAAGCCGGCTCCGCCCGTCTCTGCTCCGCCCTGTCAGACTCCAACTGCAGCAGTGCCCGTTGTCCCAGCCACGCCTCCTGCTTTGCCTGAGGTTCTGACTCGGTCCCTGCCCCTCAGCGTGGCCTCAGTGGCCGGGACCTGCCTCCCGGCTGCGGCCTCGCTGGTGCCTGGTGTTGTCCCCCAGCGGTCCCTACGCGCAGCTTCCCCTTGGATGGGGACACGCAGTGCTCTGAAGAGGGCCAGGCATGGAGAGGACGCTATTCCGCGCATCCCAAGTATACGCGAACAGAGGGGCCCTACTTCAGCGGTGCAACTCCCAGCTCCAGTCCTGTCACTTCCTGTGTCTGTCCTCTCATTTCCAGACCTGGCTCCTGCTTCCCCAGCTGCCAGGCCTCTGGGCCCGTTGCCCTCCGTGCCTACAGGGGACTCCTCCCGGAGGCAGCCTCCTCCGCAGAGGCCCCAGAAGGGTCGATCCCGACGCCCCTCCAGTATCTCGGTGTCCCGTGAGGGGAGGGGACATCGGCGCCGAGGTCGAGGCTCGCCCGCTGTTCCTCATGTTCCTGCTCGGTCGCCGCCTGCGGACCTTCTACCGAATATACGCGGACCGTCTTCAGTCTCCCCTCTGCCGCCTCGTCACCCACCAGCAGGGCCCCGAGGTCCTTGCCAGTGTTGGCCTCCCTGGTGTCGGCATCGGCAGGCTCCCCCGTAGATCCCTCCTGGTTCCCCTCGGCTCCTGTCCCCCTGGTGCCCGGGGCCCCATCCGCTCTGATTCCCCTGATGCCAGGGGTTCCCTCAGCTCCGGCCCTCGGGTCCTTCAAGACCCCGTGGGCTGCCGCCCAAGCCACGCCCAAACTCCCCAATGCTCCCCGTGTTCCTCAGTCCTTGATCTCTCCCTCTACGTTCTCTTCGCTCCCTCCTGGTCCCTGTGTCCCTCCTGGCTCCGCTTCTCATCCCTCAGTGTCTCCTCCGCTTCTTCCCGGTCCCTGTGTCCCTCCTGTTTCTACTCCTGGTCCCTCTGTGTTCCCTCCTTTCCTTCCTGGTCCCTTTGTGCCTCCTGTCTCCGTCCCTCTGTGCCTCCCATGTTCACTCCCGGCCCTTTGGTTCCCCCTGTCTCGGTTCCTTGTCCCTTCGTGCCTCTTGCCTCTGTTCCTCATCCTTCTGTTTCTCTGTTCCCCGTGTCTCCGTTCCTGATCTGTCTGTTCGCGTTTCCTGTGTTGTGTCAAGTCCTGTCTTACGTCTTGTCCCTGTCCCAGTTCTGTGTCTTGGTCCTGTTCTCCCGGTCCAGTCTAGTCCACTTCTTCCCGGAAGGCACGCCCGGAGTTCGCACCTTTGGGGGGGGGCTCTGTCACGATCATCTGTTCAGCCCCTATGTGGACCATGCCCCGCTCGTTTACCTCGTGTGGAATCCTGCCGATTTACCTGTTCTTCCAGTTTTCTTACCTGTAGTCTGTTCTGTCATTGATGTTAGTGAACGTTCGTGCCGTGTCTTTCCCCATTTGCTTGTTGCCTCCCGCAATAAACCCTGTCTGCCCTGCATCTCCGGCTCACTTGCTTGCTTTCCTGCTTGATGCTCGCCCTACCTGACAGTTACCACATACTAGGAATTTGTCTCTGTTTTTTTGTTTCGATGTACTTACACAGAACAGAGATGCAGCAACAAACAAGACCACAAAAAACATGTAGCATATGCACAGATACAAAACAGTGAGGTACAGTATAGACTTGAGCCAAAGGAGCATAGTGCAATAATGCTAATTACTGTATATGCATGAAGTCAGTGAACTTGACAGTGCATACATATGTACAACATACAGGATACAGAGCTCCAATTCCTGACACCCCAACCCTAACTTTTATCCTACTGTTTACTGTACATACATGAGTCAGTCAATTTGACAGTACATATATATGTAAAACATACAGTATCTGCAACATATAAAATATATGTACGGCATACTCAGATTCCAGTTCGTAAGTACGGTGGACGTTTAGTGTGAACAGATTTATTGCACAAGTATTATTTCTGACACTGTGTGACTGCTTTAAGTGTTCAACAGAGTGACGGCCTGTGGAAACAAACTGAACAGTGTGACGGCCTGTGGAAAGAAACTGAACAGCGTGATGGCCTGTGGAAAGAAACTGAACAGCGTGATGGCCTGCCCATAGGAAAAAAACAGCACGGTTCATATAAGGCTATCAAGCATTTTTCTTATTTCGATTATATATGACAATGCATGCGGTTTTTTAAAATGTTCACTACAAGTTAGTGTTTTTTTTTGCATTATTATGGCCATTTTCATACCAGAAAACATACTTGATTTGTAAGGCACTTACGGAAAAAGCTTTACAGGATAACCACAACACTTTTACATGAACTTTGCATTTTGTCATACATGATAGCATATGACTTTAGTAGGAAATACTTGTTTTTGCTTGTTGTTTCTAAATGAAGTTTTATATTGCTGTCACGCCCAGCCCCGATCGCCCTCATGTGGACCACACCTCCTTGTTAACCCCGTGTGGAATCCTCCCGTGTGC
>JAODLD010024364.1:0-19457 GCA_026781065.1 Mormyrops boulengeri
AGAAGTGCTTCCTCAAGTTCATTTTAAAATGTTCTCCCACTAATTTCCACTTATGGCCACAAGTTCTAGTATTTAAAGTATTATTGAAAGATCACAGGATGAAGATAATAATGACAAAGCTAATTTTTATTATAACACAATTACAATAGTGAGTCAGCAATATTCCACAAAAACACCAGCAAGAACACAGGCAAGACAGAAAACTCCACAACAGAACAGAGATGCAATGTTTATAATTTAGTTGCAGAAATTGAAGAGTATTTGCAGATAAATACTTTGTATAGCATGAAATTTGCAGAGTACACTGCATCAATCACAGCATATGTGTGCGTGGGGGGAGGGGGGGGGGTCTGGGGGTGCCTGAGCATCTGCCCCTTTTACTTGAACAACTGAAGGTGCCCCGGCAGGCAAATTTTATTGGGGGGACCCCCCACCGGTTAATGAAATTTACTGAGAAGTACCCACACCGGTCAGCAAAATTTACCCCAAGCCATGCGCCCCTCCCCATTTGAGTACCTGGCCCTAAAAAAGTCTGTGCACAGCACTGAGTCACATTAACTATGCGTAGTTTGTATGTGTTGATTTTTGAAAGGTCCCTGAAGAAAGCTGAAAGACTGCCTCTTGCATCTTACCTTTGAAGAGAAGATGGCCTTCTCATTGGGGGAATCCCTGAGGAGAGACACCTTGAACTCGGTGGGAATATCTCCGAAGGCTGGAATTTTGTACATGCCCGGCCCACGAGTGAGAAGGATGCCCTGGGGGGAGTAGCGAAGCTCTTCCAGGGTAAAGAGACCCACCCCCTGCATGAACGCTCCCTCCACCTGTGTAGACCACATGGATCAACATTTATGCCTCTCTATATCGCATTCACATGGCATTAATGTTAGTTTAGGTAGGAATCAAATGCTACAAGGTTAAGGCTATCCATACCTGCCCGATATCAATGGCTGGGTTCAGACTCTTGCCAACATCCATGACGATGGTGGTGTGAAGGTTCTGGAGGGAATAAGGTTCCGTGTCACCATGAGTTGTCAACTACTGTAATTTTTATGTTATGAAAAAGTAATGCAAATGTGAAAGTAATAAATATTCTATACATTTTCAATCACATTATGACAGAAGGAATAACCTTTTGCATTATTTTATTAATTTAAAAAGCTGGATTTGTCTCTTAATTTTTACAGTTGTTACCGTGGTGAGCACCAATAAGTACCCTGTTGCTTTAAAGCAGCAGTTACAGGACATTATTGTAAGCAGTGGTCCTTGGCTTTGTGTTGCTGATAGAACTTAGCCCTTAGGAAAAAAATATTGGGAAGGTCTGGTTTATGGCATTATGGGAAATCAATTTCAGCGTGTTCAGTGCTACCTTGTGATCTCCAGTTAGACAATCAATTTCAACTTCTGAACAAGCCACGCCATAGCTGAAGTAGTTAAACGGCCTTCCTTGATTGGTCTCAAAGTCATAACCCAAATCAGGCATCCTGGTTTGAGATAAAGAAGATTAAAACAAGTCCAGGCGATGACATTTCTCATTTAGGTATCTCAAAACCTGATGTTAGATATTGTATGAAATTTAACTTACTTGTAAAAGCCATTTGCTGACAAATTGACTCTGTCTAGATATGCCGCTGCCACCTGTGACAGAAAGATTTTAAAAGTACAGTTAGTATTGACTTGAATGTCACGTGTTTTCATGACACAGACAATATATAAAGAACTAGCAGACATGTGCTCCTAATGGGTGTTTGACAGGAAAAGTTCTGACCCAATCTTCCCAGGTACCCTGAGGCTTCTTGATTCTGTAGGGTTCTAGACGCTGGATTAAGGTCTGGCAGGCATTCTGGAAAGATTAAAGAAATAATATTATTATTACTCATAACCTTATTACAATCTGTCCTGGAGGACATTTGTTGTTAAAACATAATCAGCGATATAACAGTTTGTTTATGGTCTAAGTTTATAGTTTAAGATAGAATCCCTTTATTTCATTTAACAGAGGTGGAAATTTCAGGTCTAGAAAGTACAAATCCAGACCAAGGTTTTGTTTCAACCAACCAGTTGAGTACTCTGTGATTATGACTCTTTATATTCAACTGGTTGGTTGAAACAAAATCTTGGCCTGGATTTGTACTTTCTGGACCTGACATTTCCATCTTGGTCTGCATACTTTTCATAGTGTCAAATTACACAGAGAAGTTTGGTCATTCCTTTTTTTCTGGCTCAGGATGTATTATCTGACTAAGTCACCCCTGAATCAGTAAATTTGTAGGCTGCTGCAGTCTTACGTAGATGGCCATGCCATTGATATCTGAGGAGACTGAGGCTGCAGTGGGACTGGTGTTGGGCACAGTATTAGTGCTGGTCTCTGTGATGTGGATCTTAGAGCTCGGGATGCCCAGGGTCCTACTAGCCACCTGAACAGGAAATACAGCCGTTAGATGATTTTCATCCAGAGCTACTTTCACTCATCAATAATTTACACAGATCACAATATTAAAACCTGAAATATTTGTACAGTATTTGTGAAGCAAAATGGTAACAGTGTAACATGTCAGAGGTGCAAATATTAAAATTCATTCTTCTATTTGCGCCTCTTTATTGCACTGGTATTATTTTTCGCTGTTCCACAATTACTGTACATATAATTCTGGTTCTATACTCCTTTGTATATTGCATATTTCTATGTCTATACATGTGTCTATATTTATTGCTCTTCTTTATGCATTATTATGGTGTGCTGCTGTTTGGTACTGTTGGTGCTGCTAAATGTCATTTCATTGCTTGATGTACAGTGACTGTAAAGATTCATACCTTAACTAAAACTGCACTGAAACCATCCCATCACAAAGCAGTTCTTTTTTACTATGTTCCACATTGTACTTTTAAAATCTCTACTTTTACTACTGCTTACAGTATAGCACAGCACAACATAGTCATTTTTCTAATATATTATACCATATTTTACATTTTATTTACAGACTGTTTGCTCAATACCATTATAACTGCCTTCGCTGCACTAGATCTACCTCCGGGCAATACACGCACCTGGACCATTTTGGTGTGTAGCCCCTGCCCCATCTCAGTGCCACCATGTGTTAGGAGAACGGAGCCATCGGTGTATATGTGGACCAGAGCTCCTGCCTAGAACATGAAGAAGATTAGAACGATATGCCAACAACTAAGGTGACACCTGATCCATGTCAGGGTGACACTATGATCTAGGACAGGGTTTGTAAACTACCAATCAATCAAAATGACCCGGATTTCACTTTAGCACTGAGTCCTTGCTCTGTGCTGATTGGTCAGTCTCCTATAACCATGCATGTGTCACTAACGTTAATGTGAATCAGCTGGATGAGTCTTTCAATCATGGAAACAAATCAGTAAAATGACAAGTAGAATTGGACTATTTAGCCGAGCACAAGAGCCTTTGAATTTTAAGTAGTTTGTGAAACCTGAAGTAGCTCATAGTGTCCCCCTGACAGGAATTAGGGGGTCACCATACCAACAACACAGCCTCACTGTTGTGAGTAAAAGAGAGCTTTCTGAAGACAGAGTGAGTCAGACCAGAGGTGAATAATTCAGTTGATTCGATGTAAACTTGGGACACAAAGGATATTTACCTGATTGAGGAAAGTAGCGGTGAAGCTAATTCCAAACTTGGTGGGTATTACAGAAATCCCTCTTTTCTTCCAGCGATGTTGTCTGGAAACCCATAAGAAATCTGTGACGACTCCTTCTTCATATGTTTACATGGGCATTCATCAGAATCTTAGCCTAGCTACACTTATACCTATTTGACTTCTTTACAGCCTGTAAGTGTGTACTGTGCTATTTGCCTCACTTGTACGTCGATTTTGACAAAAGTGTATGGTAAATATGTAAAATGTAAATGTTAATATATTACCAGTGCAGTCTCCAGAAAGAGGAGAATAATCCTACAATTCACATGTACAGTATATAGCCTTCATCCATCGAATGCTTTTGAGAAAAAATCTGATTTCTCCAGTCCTGACCTGTTGAATTGCTCTACTTGCGTCCTACGATAGTGAAATTTTGCGAGGGCCAGGCACTCTTCCCAGCAGCGGCCGATGGTAAATTGCTCAAGACGCTGATTGAAAGGCGTTAGATCTCCCTCTTCGTAAAGGTTCAATTTCCGAACCTGTAAATAATAGACGTTCATTTAAATTCAATGTCAATTGAGGACAGTTTCATGCTGTTCCCTTACGGAAAATGCAGACTTTCAGAGAATACTACAGGTTGCGCAGGATCCATTTGGTGATATTTGTGCCCACAATGGGATGACATCCTATTTAGATGTTTAGATGCATAATTTATTTTGGTCTCATTATCTGAGGTATTATTAGAGGAACACACATATTTTCTATTTTATGGTCATTGTTCATTTAGCAGAAAATAGCACTGCTGCAATGAGGATGTAATCCAAGTTGCGACAAGTGTTCCTCAAAGTATGACCAATTAACATGACCCAAGTGCTATGCAATTTGGTCTGTCACATAAAGCTTAAGTGACTCTGCAAAACAATTTGATTCATTTGCAAGTGATGTAAGATGAAATCGCAACCTTAGTCACAAAGGACATTATTGTCATTACTCACTTCCTCAGCAGGTAGGCCACAGGCCATTGCCACATCACATATCCAGCTCTCGGCTACCATCATGCCCTGGGGCCCCCCGAACCCACGGAATGCGGTGTTGGAGGGCAAGTTCGTCCGACACATATATCCTGTTCCGTGGATATGAGGAATATTGTAGCAGTTCTCCATGTGAAACAGAGCCCTTTCCAAAATCTAAAAAAAAAATGCATGTTTTGTTATGTCAAACCTATCCCTACAAAAATATATTTCAAGTCACAAATATGCTAAAGTTTATGATCTTATGATTATTAATAACTGAAAATATGCAATGATGGATAGAGATACAACAGACATTAAATATGTGTTTCTTAAGAGGGTAAGATTCAGGCTTATTTAATTTCTTTCAACATTAAAAACACGCACTGATAGTGAGAGATCCATAGAATTCCCTGTGTTGCAGTAATACGTCACTTCCAGGGCGATCACTTTGCCGGTCTTCATGAAGCCAACCTGAAGAGAAAATGATAACATCCATTTTTATGAACGTTTATAAAGTAGGATATTGAATGAAAAACAAACGTGATTAGAAGGTTGCAGAATATAGCATGAAACTGTATATCTTAGCTTGCTGAAACTTCACAAGGAAGTCCTTTGCCATTGCACACATTACTACACTGTACAGATTTTTCGTCCACAATATGGACATCTGATAATATTTGATTTCTGGTCTCTCTAGGAATAAATAAATGCAGTTAAATTACTGAAGCAAAGATGGAAGCTGATGTATTTGAGCAGCACCAGATGATTCCAGGCCTGGTCTCACACCTTATAGCATCCCAGGACTGGGTGACGACCCCCAGTGACAAGCATGTCTTCGTCTCGGTCCATCATGCAGCGGACAGGGGATTTTAATCTGGGTGGGAAAGAAATGCATGCAAATCCACGTAAGACAAACACTGGCCGGGCAGGTCAGTCCACAACAGCACCTGTGTAATACATGCATCTACTGCAGACATAATTTTTTTTGTTCATTATCTGATTCCTTACATTTCAAAACCGTGTTCATTTTAAATGACTTAAGTATAAGAGTTGCCCCTCCCCAATTTCAGACCGCATTTTGAAACACATTTTACTGCAAAAGGTGATGTAAATATAAATATGAAACTGTCAACTACATAAAATAAAATACTATTAACATTCATAGCAAATACAACAGTAATACTGTAAAAACTAGACAATAAAGCTCATAAATTGATAAATTTGAGTATGGTAATTATGGCAGGGATGGTAATTATTTTAACTATTCATTGACATACATCATGAGGATGTTAATAAATAAAAAGGGAAAGAAGAATGGAGAACAGTATAATTAGGTAAAGCAAGTTGCTTTTTCAGATAAAGGTAATGATGTAAGAGATGCCTACTTATGAGCCGCTAGCGCCACCACTGTTGACAGCAGTGTACTTCTACACTCCTTTCCCCCAAAGCCGCCCCCCATCCTTTTCACTCTGCAGACGATCCGATTGGCTGGGACTCCCAGCACCTTGGCAACCAGTTGCTGAAAATATCCACCAATATTTTTAAAAAAAGGAGAAAGAAATATGCAGCTAAAGAGATTAATAAATAAAACACTGGAATGCTATGAAAGTAAATTAGTAGACATAGAAGACTTAGTAGCAAAATAATTTTACAGCATTTGATTATTCAGTAATTAAGCGCCTGTGTTTTGGAGGAAAATCTCTGTACTTGGCGGGGTAAATATTCTGCAAGGTTTACAGTAAGCTTGCATTTAGCCACTTGCAATTAATAATTAAGCCCTGAGGTCAAACAAAAGCGAGAAATCCAGGGCAGCCCTGGGAGAAATTATTCATGTACGTAAACGTTTAAATCCTAGGATTTATTCATTTATCGATCTATTTTTTTCATTCATTTTATTCTTTTTGAGATCGTCTGTCTTTATATCTATTACCCACCAAAAGTGGTATTTCCACGGTGACCTACATACCTGAGTCTTGGTAGCAGATTGTGTTGAGACAAACAGTTCCATTTCCCCATCTTCTCCTCTGGGAACAGCCAGACAGCAGTTGGTCTCCAGGTAAAAATGTTCCTGTCCCCCAATATGTATCTCTCCTGCACAGCAAGAGCATGCGGGATGCAAGCAGATAACCAGCAAGAAGAGCTTGTGAGTTTTCAAGAGCTTATTCAGTAACACTTTACCAGAAGATGTTATCTATAATGCATTATAGATACAGTACCTCCATAATGCATTACAATGGCTGGCATAAGAATTAATAAAGCATCTTCTACTGAATTAGAACTTAACAATCATTGATGATACACCACAGCAATGAAACATCCTCTTCATTTAACCCATATGTGACATAGCAGGGGGCAGCTGATTCAGCGCCTGGGAAGCAGTACCTTGGTTAGGGTACCTCAGTGGTGCCTTGAATTATAAGATTATAAGAATTAATGGTAAATGGACTGCATTTATATAGCGCTTTACAATTTTGCCTCACATTCACAGACCAGTGGTGGAGGTTGCCATGCAAGGCATCAATCTGCTTACTGGGAGCAATTCGGGGTTCAGTGTCTTGCTCAAGGACATTTTGATGGGGTCAGGAGGAGCCAGGGCTCAAACCTGCAACCCTCCAGTTGCCAAATGGTCACACTACCTCCTGCACCACCATGCGCCATCATTACCCAAATAATAAAGCATTACCTCAACTTCTATTGAAAGTCATAAAGCATTATAGTGTTGATTATAATACTTCATAAGCTCCAATGAAGCGCTAATCTATAATGCACTATAGATACCTTCATAATGCATTATTATGGTTGGTATAAGAATTAAGGATGCTTTGTACTACATTATGATGGGATCTATAGTGAATTATGCATGAGAGCTTCATAAAGCATTCATAATGCATAATAAACATGGGTATAATGAGTCATGCCTATTTATAAATATTTATAGGCATGTTTATATTGCTTTATGAATGCATTATAATATGATATGAATGTGTTGACGGATTGTTATAGACATGCCATTCAGTGTTACCATTTATTCTCATGTACTTCCAATGTATTTCATTATATGATGCCCTTTATTTATTTAATTTATAGCAATTAAAACCACAACATAAATCCTAGAGACTTTGGAACATACGGCATATCTAAAATTGAGCAATCCTGAAATAATCATTAAAAATGACTAAAAATGAATCCAATGGATTTCACACCTTCCAGAATGAGATCTGCCTCTTTAAATCCTTCCTCGAGGTTCCCTTTCTTAATTGACCTTACCGGCTGATAAAATGATTTACATTCAATCGCCTCCTGCATTGAAGAAAAAAAAACAAACATTGGACATTCTGCTTCTGGAAACGTGCTTAAAATAAAATCACATTTTTGGATTTCCTCAATTAGTCTGCTTATTTGTTAAAGCACAATAAGTGTGGATTTTATATACGCCTGTAAGATAAGATGTGCTTTATTGATCCCTTGGGAAATTAGTTTGCACACAGCTGCAAAGCAACATAACGTGCACAGATACAAAAACACTGCAAACACTGAAAGCATCACTGCTTTCACTAACTCGTCACTGCTACTAACCTGAATGGTGACGATGGGCTTCAGCTCCTTGTAGGAGATCTTCACCGACTTTGCGGCTCTTTGAGCGTGGGCCTGTGTGTCAGCAACAATGGCCCCCACTATGTGTCCTACACATGTGACCTTTGGAAAAAGTGGCAAAGTTCATGCCAGTTACACTGCAGTAATGGGTTTAATACATCAATGGTACAATATCCATGCCAGTGGCATACTGTAAGCTGGGCCCCAGTGCAAGATTTTATAGGGGACCCCCTCATCATTTCTGGACAATTGTACATGTACACAATCAAATATACATGACTTCCCACCCCAAGAACAAAAAAAAGAGCTGTGCTCAATTATGATGTCAATTTTCGATATATAACTGTATGCATTTCGCTCCTTATTTGGGATTCTCTTCCAAACTGTAATTCTCCCACATATGTGATTTAATAATCGGAATGCCACCTTGTCATCGGTTTTACAGTGGTGCGTTTTACACTCAAAATACTGACCGCACCGGTAATACTGTTGGTTGGTCTTTAGGTGCCATAATAAGTTGCACAATGGTTAATGAAAGATAGCTTAACTTCTTGCTTTTTTATTGCCTCTCCCTCCGTGTGGCCCCCTGCTTCTGGGGGCCCCAGTGCGGCTGCACCAACTGCACTGCCTATTCTCCTGCCAGTGCTCAGCTTCTATGCTGAAACTGTGCCAAGCTAGGAGGAGACTATCTGGACACCACTTAGTAAATCATCCATTTTTATGTCTGCAGTAAAGGTCACTTGCATTGCCTTTGCTCATTTGAGATTATTGCTTTAGAACTGGTAATTGTCTTGAAAAACTACAATAGTACACATTACTACAGTCACTGTAAGAGCACGAATAATGTCTTGGTCTAAGAAGAAAGTTCATTTTAGTTAATCTTATCTGGAAGATAGAAGATAGAAAGACCTGATACAGTTTCCACAAAGAATAATCCCTCACCTTTGACTTTTACAGGTGTGTGTGAATGATAACATGCAGACTGCTGTATATACAGCACAAATGTTTAAGCATCTAAAAATATAAGCATTGAATTATGGTTGTTCAGGAGCAGTACTCAGACAATGGTTCCGACAAAACCATCCGGCATTCTCTCATCAGTATAGCCAGTAAATGATTGCTTAGTCAGACGATTTCCCCCAATCTCTATTCAATACACCACCATGGTTGCAATAATTACCATCCCATCAGCCAGAACCGTCTCATCATAAACTGCATATCCTGTCAGGTTGCTACCAGGGATGTCCTTCGCAGTGAGGAAGGTGACGACACCAGGTGAAGACATGGCCTCTTCCGAATCAATGGACCTGACGGCAACACAACCAAATAACAATTGTAGCAGAATATTTCTTAGCAGCCAACTTAAGGATTCAAAGAAGAGGCATCCACACACTTACAGAATCTGGCCGTGTGCCGTGGTGCTGGTGACCAGCGCCAGGAAAAGCTCATTCTTGTAGTGTGGGATGTCATCACAGTACACTGCCTCGCCAGTGGCTTGTTTCAGGGCAGAGAGGTGCATGATGGGTCGACCTACCACATCCTCTTCATTCTGCCCTGGGGGCACTGCCTGGGACAATAACATTTAATGTAATACTCATTACCTCAGCACATATAAACAAATATTGCTCCTCATTTATCAGAACAGGATAAGCGCATGACACTAATCCGTATTTGACCTGCAGGTTGGTTTGAATTCACGGTGATATTTAAGAATGAAAAAAATGTTGTA
Organism: Mormyrops boulengeri; assembly: GCA_026781065.1. Lineage (NCBI taxonomy): Eukaryota > Metazoa > Chordata > Actinopteri > Osteoglossiformes > Mormyridae > Mormyrops > Mormyrops boulengeri. The sequence continues at coordinate 9,960 of JAODLD010024364.1, forward strand.
CCACTTCTATACATCTGATTTCATACCCACTTGGTACTATTAAATTGCAAGAAATTCTGGTGTTTTTAGGTCTTCTTTGCGGGTAATGTGGCGTAAAATGAACACTGGATAGAGTGATACAGGTGCATTTCTGGTGTATTTTGTGGCTATCGAAGTTTATGAGGGTAAGAAAAAATGGTTCTGGGGGGGGTTTATGAGGCTCAGGACAAGTATCGGATGTATTCTGTGAATAACTGTTGGCTAGGCCTTTATTTCTCAAGATAAATGTGTGTGTTACAAAGATATGCGAAGGACGAGTATCAGACAAGAGGGAAAAATGTGCACTGTACCTCGGTTTACTAAGAGAACTCTGAAATTTGAAGATACTTTGCGACACACGTTTGCCGTACACGCTTTATTGCTGTATTTCCAGGAAAAGATGGTTACCTACCTGGTAAACCTGGGCACAGGAGGGGAACTCTTTGTGGAAAAGCTCAGTGGCACTGACATAGTCCGGTCTGACATCTTCCAAAAAAATCCCCTATATGAGAAGAATCGTTACATAGGCTATATTTCAGAATCTGATTATGAAACTGTAGTCCTGGACAATGAATGGGAGGATAAAACACAATATATGTTTGCTCTCAGTTTCTTGTTAATTTGGCCCAATATTTCTATTTTAATTTATTTTGATGTCTGCTGTTGTTTCTTGCTTAATGTTACATGTACTTGTACCTTTTCTGAGTAATAATCGCTATTAATGGTTTTGTTCTCGGTGATCTGATCAATGTTTTTAAGACCCCTGCTGCTTGCCTCCTTTGCTCATAGCCTTTCATTACCTGTTCCTTTAAGTCTCGTGCCAGCTTGTGCTGGACAGTGAGGAAGAATTTGAAAAAGAGGCTGATGGTCAGTGTGCGTCTGTAGGTGACGGAACCACCAGGGGCCGAGGGGTCAAGGGTCATCTCTTTGGACAAGAAGCTGCAGGCTTCCTCGAGGAGATTCTCATTCCACTTCCTGTAGAAAAAATATGTATATTTCATTGAATATCACTACTAGCCCATCTGAAAGCAGGGGAAACCCTGGATAGAGTGTCCAGTCCATCAGAGGGTGCACTCATTAGGGACAATTTAAAGATACACCTAATAAAACAGGCACATTTAAAGCCATATTTCAGAGGAGGAACCAATGCTTTATAAAAAATCATTTATAATGCATTGTATAACGTTTGTTCATCCATCCATCCATCCATTCATCCATCCAATATTGGTATCCATCTATCCATCCAGTATTGGTATCCATCCATCCCTCCATCTATCCATCCATTTTCTGTAATCAATTGTCCTATTCAGGGTCATAGGAGGTCCGCAGCCTATCCCGGAGGCTACAGGTGCATGGCAAGGAACAACCCTGGATGGGGTGCCAACCCATCGCATGGCATGTATGGTATCCTTATAGATAAATCCCTAACCTCCCAATTAACATCTTGCAGGTCTCCTTGGCCAGGATGGTGGTGGGTGCCATTCCTCCATAGCTGAGCTGGAGGTGCCTGACGGTGTTTGTCTCCTCCTCAAAAGTGACATTCATGCCGCAGGTCACAATGGCGATGTCATCCTCACGGCGTTGGGATTGCTTAAATGCCGAGAAGTACTGACCCTGTAATACAAAAAGTGACTCCCTGGGAATCGATTCACTAGACCAATCCATATGTAAAGAGGCTCCAAGACACAGAGGATCTCTGCTGAGATGTGCAAAGGTGTATTGGGCTGGGGACACATTTCACATCATTCAATATCTCTCAGTAGATGAACTGATAATCAGCTATTTGGAAAAGGAAACAAAAAAGTCTGCATACTTTCCTTGTGTAAGGAATCTCAATGGATAACAGAATCTCATCAGGTTTTAAGGCTGTTTTTCGGTATCTTGGGAAAAATTGGTCATCCATCTGTAGGACTCGTTTTCCTCCTGGAGCAGACATGTAATTTCAGACATGTCAGCTCTAAATGAACTTATATTATCATGAACTTAATATATTTTTACAATCCCCCCCCCATCTTTTTCAAACTCCAGTTTAACACAGTAACATCACGTATAAAACACAGCTACATGTCCCATGTCTTTGCTGTGGTTGTAGGGTTATGATGTGTGAAATTACCTCTTCAGTTTTATTGTCAAGATTACTTAACGATTATCAAAAGATTCCATTTGACTACATAATATCGCATTCTCTCATGTGAAATGCCATAGCTCATCAGTGATGTTGCATCAGTCAGTACAGTAACTACTGAATCTTGCTTCATCATGAACCTTCTAGTTGATGAACTACAGAAATGGACTCTGAAGAACATCCCAAAGGTACAAACAACATGTAATGTGCCATCAATGGTACAGAAATGTTCCTGAGAGTCTGTACCTGTCTGTACCTTAAAAGGTACAATTACCTACAGCTAAGAGTACAATTGGCAGACCCTTGAAGGTACAGCCCCAGTGACAAGCAAAGGTACAAATTTTTACCCCTTTTTCTGAGAGTGGAACAAGTGCATTTTGCATGAGAGAGTTCATGCGTAAGCACTATTTACCTTTAGATATGACTGTTAGCTTGCAGCCGGCTGCCATGAACACAGGGTTGAGATCAGAGATGGGACTGGCTGTCATTATGTTGCCCCCTATAGCCTGTAAACAAGGGGACAATAGGTTAACCATAGATACTAAATCAAATTAATGTTACAGATATCAGTGCCGGACCTGTAAAACAGGAAATGATGCAGGCAGTTATGCAACCATTCGCCATAATCGACTCCCTCACCGCCACGTTTCGGATTTGCCGTCCGCCGAACCACCGTAGCTGCTCCAGTATGGCATGAAGAACTTCCGTCTGGTAAGGCAGGAGGTCGTCTGTAGAGCTGTGAAGCACGTCTTCCAGTTGGGTGAGGGTGCAGGCCGCACCAAATAAGATCCCTTGACAAAAAAGCTTTACTTTTTATTGTGATATAACTACCATGTTATTTTAATACATTTAAGCATCAGAAAAACCCATACAGTATACAATCTTACACACATGTAGGCTAATTGATTTTCACCTGTCTGACTATATAGACACGTGTATCTGAAAATAATACAAGTCTATATGTCCTGGTGATTCCAGAATCTCTTTTGCTAATTTTACTCAGAACGGATTCTTATTTTCTGAACAGAAAGTTGAAGCAACAGATAATGTTCAGTTTGACTCGATGCCGAAATGATTGACTGAAAGTCACCCAGATGAAGGATTAAGTTGTATGTGTATTTAATCTAATCTTCGTTCTACAACCATCATGACGGATGCAGGGACGGCCTGACCATTTCTCGTATGTTGGACAACGGTGAGCTCAGGGATGAGAGCAGGAGCCAGAATCACAGGATACAGCATATTCTTGAATTTCATTTCAATACCTTAAAAAATGGTGTAATACTTTAAACAATATTATAAACATCGGAGACATGATAACATTATTATATTACCACTTATTGACAATTTTGTTTGCAAATCTGTTTCTTTTCTTATTTGTCACTATAGTGAAGTTTTTAAAATCCATCTACAATCTGAAGGGATTTCCCACCTGCATTGATTGCTCTACTATAGTTATCACAAATTTCAATAAATGTAAATTAATAAGTGAATGTACTTCAGAAGTAAACAAATGAACACCTTCCTTATGGATCTCCTTATTTACAATAAGCATAAAGCAAAGCATTTTGCTCAAACTGGAGTCAGCAGTGCGGTCACTCTTTCAAGGTAAGCATTTGAGAGGTCGTCTTTTGTGATTCTACATGTTTACCATAAGCATAGACTGCCTTTAGCTTGAATTTTACCTATTAATATGTTCATCCCTTCCTAAAGGCAGTGACTCACCGACTTCTGTATTGCCCACCACCAGCTTTGCTTCAGGATATTTTGCCCTCAAGTCCAGTAGCTCCGTCAGGCAGCTGGGTCGGATCCATAAGACTCGCTCGCCTTTGAATTGCAGTTTCTTATTTTCCTGTTTGGCTAAACGCTGCAAGGAAACACCACAGTCCAGCAATACAGTAATGCATATTCTGCGCTCCGTTTCCACTGACTGTGATTAATCGATACAAGAGCTACTGAGCAAAAATAAGTTAAAAAAATTAATAATAATTTTGTTACACTATACGTAGATTTTAATACTGATATTAATACTAAAAATATTGCAGATGACCGGAGCAATAATTTGTGAGAAAATCACTGCTAAATGACAGGCCAAAGTTACCTTTTTATACCAATTAATATGTAGCTGCTAGAATGTTACGGAAAGCTGTAATTAGAATAGGTGGATAACTGTGCCATAAACAAAGGAGAAATGCGATATGTACAGTATGCACATACCGAAAGCTCAGGAGGAAATATGATCTCCTGTGTGGGGTCCAAAGGCTTGAACTCAGAGGGGTCATACAGCTGTGAGACAGAGCCTCCCTGCAATTAGTAATAATTCCAGATTAGTCAGAAGGATGACACCAAGAGAAAGTTTAAATAATCAAACTTTTAAATATAATACTTATTAATGTTTACTGTCAATGCAGAGAAATTATTCTTGTTATGCTATTTTTATTACTACTGCTACTAATAATCATACAAATTTAACCTAATGTACTTTTCATTCTGTCACTACAAAAACATTTTAAAAGAAAGAATGGGAAAGTACTGAATCTGAACTAAAGAATTTAATGTTATTTAATGTATTTACTCAATAAAACTGAGTAAGTTGCATATACTACACAATGTCATGTATCAACATGTCATGCGTACGTCAAATGTGAATGTAAAATCTGTGTAAACGGTGGGGTTGAATATGCAAAAGCATTGGGAGAAGTTGCCCTTCTAATTGGAAATGGTGACACAGCTCTTAACTAAATATTGTGTTTGGCTCATTGATATCGGTGTCGTAACGGGTTGGCAGCAGTGTTACGACATATAAGTCAACTTCTGTTCAATTCTGACTAGTTATGCAACAGGCTTAGTTGGTCTGCAGGATTGCCAGACAAAACCTTAAAAGTATAACTTCTCTTCAAGCTTGAATGTTTTCACCGTCCAGATAACATTACAGCATAAAAGCCAAGCTAATGACGGCTCTAGTCTTGCCTAGAAACAAAAAACTGAGTTCGCACATTAACATCTTTGGCTTCTCGGTTCATGCAGCAATCGTTCTCTTTTCCTTTTCTTCCACAGCAACCACCATCCTGCAGGTTTTTAAAAGATCAGAACATCAGTTGTTGAGTTACATACAATCATTTACCTGATGATTTCACCCAAAGGAGCTTACAGATTTTGCAGCCAATTATATGCTTGGATAAATTTCACTGGAGCAATTCACTGGAGTACCTTACGTTAATATAAGCCTATACAACAGAATAACCATTTCAGGTACAATAGCTAATAGATTTCATGGTCCTATCCTTTCACACTACGGTACCAGCTGGGTAAGCATTTTAACAACAGCCAAATAGCCATAAACTGTAACACCTAATGAAACAGATAGGCCTCCACCACGCAGACCTAAGTTATAATGTCAATACTGCCAATTAAACATCTGCACAGATCATGTCAGCTTGCAGTGAAGTAAATGCAGGATAACTACAATGGTAATATCTAAGGGGGTCCATACTTACTATGGCAAACGTATTGTACCCCTCCAGTATTGGCCTATATCCAGTACAACGGCACAAATTGCCTGTGAAAAATGAGCATAGGCATAAACTTTTGCGGGGGTGCGTTTGAAATTTTTAATAGTACTGATCATAGTTAGATGGAATCACAGTCAAAGTTTCATCTGCATTTATAACAAGATACGTAGCATAAGTCTGCAATGTAAAAGCTAAGTACAATACTATTCCATAGCTAATTATAGCTCCTGCACTTTACATGTTAAGTAATTTATAATTTGAGTTACGGAGGACAAGATTTTTGCATGAGCTCCAGAAGTTATACAGTAGGCGGGTTTGTAAGAAATGTAACAAAAATGAGCAGGAGATGCGCAAGTCATTTAAATTTAAAGACACTTAAAACGCATGTTGTTGTAGAGGCAGCCATAGTAAAGCTACACAGAAACAGGAAGAATACGGGCCTCTGTACACAGTGTAGGGGCCATGTTTTAAAAAGAATACTGTGATTGGTCAAAGTGAAATGCAAGCCCTTCCCTTGTTGACCTAGGGGCGTATTGAACTCTGGGAAAATCAGGACGTGCTTGTAAATGCTACCTTGAAATGCCTGCTCAATGTCTAGCTTGGAAGGCTGAGGTCTGTTCCTCAACAGGGCGTACATGGACATGACGATTCCCGGGGTACAAAATCCACATTGTGAGCCATGGGCTTTGGCAATCCGCTCCTGGGCGGAAAAGTAGAATTTTTTACGTAAATTAATTTACATTACATTAATTTACACATACCTACAGTCCAGAGATTACTCCGTTGCAGTGTTTCTTTCTCAACTGAATCCACAGGAGCCCAGCACACCTGAACCAAATACAGACGCTCCTCTACTTACGAACGTTCAACTTACGAACTTTCAGACATACGAACGAAGAGGACTGTAAGTCCAAATTGTGTTAGTTGGGCTCCCGTTTCCTGTCTACAACATCAAATTTTTTTTTCTGCGCACCAGCCTAGTACAACTTCTGGCCACTACTCCTGCCGCGCAGCAGCGTATCGTGCGTACTCCCAGCATCCTAGTTCTTTGTACTTGCGTATACCCTTAAAATGATGCTGAATAACAACTTATGAACATTTCAAGTTGCGAATGGCCGTTCGGAACGTATCTCGTTCGTAAGTAGAGGAGCGTCTGTATTTAAGTAATCAATACCTGGTACACGTGAGCTGGGAGCTAGAAAGGAGCAAAAATGTGGCCTGTCTGGGGGTCCCTGAGGATTAATTGTATTAGACTAAGACTGTATAGAATACAACCTTTTTCTTTTTTTAAAGCATAATATGGTTAACGTGCAATGGGTCCTGAAGAGATGTAATCTATAATCTTTTCTTGCCGGAAGAGTTATGATTTTCCCAGCTTTGATCTTTCTTATTGATTAAACAAAACAAGGAAAAAAGCAAGCCAGATTTGTTCAGAATCTGACCTGAATTGCTGTAAGATGCGATAGGACATAGGTGTACATGTGCTTACCTGGACCGGGTGTATTTGGGTGGTCACGCTGCCAATTCCCTCCACGGTGGTGACGGCACTGTGATGCAGCGAGCAGACTGGAGCCAAGCAGGCATTGACTGCATGGTGACTGAAAGTATTTCATAAAGGCCTAGAACCAGGACCAGTCTGACTGAGACAGTTCCAATATAATGGCTAAGAAACTCATTCAAAACCTCTGACCCACAGGTATTTGCAAAGAATCATGTGTCACCCTCATTTTAGAGGGACATGCCACATATTATCTAGCATCTATACAGTAAAGGCGGGGGGGGCGGTACATCTCTGCTATCTTATGGGTCCGTTTTATTTGCTATTTTAATGGGTTTATACATAAGTAAAATAGCCTAGAAACAACCCATTTTGTTGTCATGGCATTAAAAGAATTACTTTGTAACAATCTGTATCACATCACATTGTAACCCTTGAACTTTGTTCCTCTGGAGTGACCTAGATTCAACGTTTTTAACACATTGGTAAATGATTTGTAATGATATACTGTATAATAACCCTGTATAATAACCCTGTATAATAACACCATATTTATTATGAAATATTGATTTTTCCATTTGCTTTTATTCACCAGACTCAAAACACTGGTCAAGCCCACTACCACATCGTTGAAGGTACTTTTTCGTGTTTATGTTTAGAATAGGATACACGATTCTGTTCTGGTGTGGGTTGAACCTGGAGATCATTACAGTGCAGGCCCCGCACCCCCCCTCTGCACACCCCAGCTTGCTCCCAGTCAGCCCCACTGAGTAGAACAACATTAAGGATCAAGTGACAGAAAAATTTTACTTTCACACTTTACTTCTGTAAGTAACAGCGACCTCACAATGTTAAGTAGAGCTTGACTAATGGGGAAAAAAGGTCACTGCGTCATTACTGACAAATCACAAACATCTGTATAAACAAGGACTTATGTAAACAGAGTGTCTGTACAACGGATGGTTGTCTATTTTTGCAAGTGAAACACAAAATCACATAATACAGGCAAATTAGACACATTGGTTTGCTTAAGCAAAAGTTTCTCAGTGCAGGTAGAAATCTAAACAAGTATTGGCAGAACACAGAAACTACATACACACAGAGGCAAGGGCAGGAATTAATCACACAACCATGCACTCAATCATCAACCTGAATTTAGTACAGTACAGCATGATTGGCCAGCTGGAGATACACCCCCCCCAAAATGATTAAATCAAATCTATGTGAAAGGCTCTGGACTGGAATGATATTTGGGATATTACTACTGCACAATGCACAAAATGCACAGATATTCAGCTGTGGGTCATAACTTCCGGTTGAAAAAAATAACGAAACAAACAAATAAACTTTTTACATCATATTTTCATCAAAACATTATCTGTAACACGTTAGTATATATAGGCTATATTGTTTAAAAAATATATAATCTAAAAATGGAAATACAGAACGCTCCACGTTAAACGTATCACAGTCTGTAAATATCTATGATAGAACCTGAACAAATTATTTTGACTAGAACTCTGTATGCGACGCATAAGGATACATTTTGTCCGGAGGTACGTCAGGAGCGTCATCTCAGGCTCTGCATTCCGTTCCACAATCTGAAAAATAAAGTGGAAATAAAGGAAAAACAAATGTACTTTCAAACAATTAATTATAAATAGATTTAAAAATTTGTATCTACACTCAGAAAGATGGTTGTTTGGGGGTGAAAATAATGAACAGACAAGCACACAATACCGTTTAGTAATTTGTGAATAAACGTTTAATAACCTTTTTACATTACAATAGTAACTGCGACCTCAAGAAGGATAAGTGAATCGAAACTGGATGGACGGAATTACAATGGAAGTAGGCCTATATCAGTAGAAAGACTAACTACCAATTTACTAATTTTAGCAAATCGAATTGTACTAACACACATAATTATATGCGCATTTATATTTTGAACTTAGATCGCAATACGGAATTTACGTTTCTGGTTTTTATTGAATATGTAAAGTATAACTATACGCATGTAATATATAATTTTCTGTTTGAAATTTCGAAATAAAGTAATCCTGCCGTACCTTTTTCCCATTCACAAAGAAAAGTAGTTCGTCTTCCATTGAAACAGCAGTGTCGATGCTAGCTGGATCAGGTATTATGTGCTTAAGCACCCAAGGAGTGCTTATCTTTTACAGTGGATTTAAACAGTTCATCATTAGCCTGTTTGCCCGGCGATGCACTTTGGAGTTTAAGGTTTAGAGCGCAGCACGCAACATAAATACCGTAATACTTAACCTGTTATCTAACGGACGCAACTTTTACATTTTAACTCCCACAATATATAGTGATATAGTAGT
>JAODLD010024365.1:0-19452 GCA_026781065.1 Mormyrops boulengeri
CCCCAAACCGGCGGGGCCGGCCACCCCCCCCCCCCCCCCCCGTCCACTCGCTAAGGGACCCCGGCGTCTCCCTTTCAGATACGGTCAGCGTCAGGATTAGCCCCACGCTGTAAACTACCGGTCCGCACGGGTCCTATACCGGAAAATTCCCCGGCAACATCGTCAGTAAGCCTGTTTTCACTCCTCTGGAAGAGTCTGGTGTCCCCCAGGCTTTTTAAATGCACACCCCTGGAATGAGGCTTCTCTTCTATACTCCTTGGCTGAAATATCAGCTCACCCACCTCCATGTGTCTCGCTTGGCTCAAACTGAAGAGCCCCTTTGAAGCAACTACTCGCAAAGGGATGTTTAAGAAGTAATGTAATTGGACTTGGCAGCGATTTTATGAATTTTTTTTTAATCCCTTCATGTAGAATGCAGTCCATTTCTGCATATCACATGCACTGGTGCACATATAAAAATCCATTAGCCAGAAGATATTAACTCTAACATACATAAATCATGAGGAAAAACACGCAGATGTCTAAACACTAAACTGACTGTAACTAACTTAAATTTTTTATTCCAGATTTGTATCATAAAATTCACTTTTTGTTAAAATGTAGAAGTTACATATTGACTGTATAGTGAAATACCAATTACAAAACCATGCAACAGAAGTCATGGATACCCAGTAGATAAACTTTCTCTGATGCCTTTGATAGTTATTTTTAAGCTAGAACACAACAGCAGGCGATGACTTGTGTATCTTGTTTAATGAACATCTCGATGAGTAAACACTCAGTTCTAATCTTGTCATGTCACTTCTAATCGTGACCAATGGCCGGGGACTTTCTGTGAGGTGATGAGCTCGCTGGCGTTGACTGCAGAGCTGCGAGGCGTCAGAGGCCCCATCCATCAGACCTCTAGTGTTAATACTCGTATTTAGTCTAGGAATTCACTACCTGATGCGTGTCTCAAAATGGATTAATATATTATGAGGACTCGACACCCCTTCCGAAGGCACTAGAAATGTTTGTTTAACATAAAACTGAAAAAAAAATCTGTGAGGGAACACGGGGTCCTGTAAACACAGGGAGGTTTCTTAGAAATTTTCAGTGAGGAAACACAGGGACTGTGTAAATAAAAGGACGGTTTCACAGACTATGTCCGCGCAGGAACGTATCTGGGGCGTCAGCTTTACAAATGTCTCACGAATAAAATCCATAACACTGGGCAAATAATGCAGACATTGAGACAAGGCTGAAGTTGGCAGATTATTCTCTTCGCTTCCTATTGCCGATGCCGTTTCCAAAACGCCTGTCAGAATGCTCATTGTGATATACCAACTATTGCACTTTACAATAAATCCCGGAGTTTGAAGGTATTTAGCGTACAGTTTAGAAATTAATACCTTCTGAACCTGGAATTTTCACGTTATAGAGTACTGTACACAAAAATCTTATTTTAAAAAGTATACAGTATACTTGTATATATTGTAACTATACAGAGCACTTGTATGCTGTCATTTTCATTGTATTGAATTGATGCCTTTGGAATTCTGAAACTATACACACAAAGAAACACCACTTAATGCTCCCCTTCCAAATTAAATGGACAGACACCGCATGTCGATCCGCTAATAGCAGTCGGCCTTTCCGTGTCCTGTCCATGTCGGGTCTTTCGGACGGGACCTATCCGATGCTCCGATGCAACATTATTCGATCATATGAAATGTGCTCACTCAGAGCTCAGATATAGTTTGCATGTTCTTAAGACGATACAATGGCTGCAAAATTATGGCTCCGAGTTTGTCTGCGGTTCAGACTGTATTTCGAAATACCCATCTATCTCCAGTGGCGTTTATCTAGCACATGGTCACAGTGATAAATAGAGAAATGTGGATTTTTTTTAATGCTTGCGTACAAAATGTCCCGGGTGCCGCGGCCATGGAGGACAACCAAGACATTCACCAAGAAACTACATTATTCCTTTAAGACAAACCTTTATTCTTACGTATAAAATTAAGTACAGGTCATTAATATAGTTAAAATATTTACAGTACAAAAACAGACGTCAAAAACTAAACTGTACATTTACATTACCATGTTTATCGGAATTCAATCGCAAGAGACGAAAGTCACTAGACAAATATTTAATATTTATACAATTAGTACAGCATCATCAGAACTAGATTTTAATCCAGGGCAGAATTCACATAAAGAACCGCTAATTTCTATGCAAACTGTACATTTAGAATTAAAATAATACAATTTAATTATCATAATTTTTTAAAAATTAAAATGACATTATCCTCCTATCAATCCACCTTCCGTGACCATTATCAAGTACAGCGTTGCAGTGAAAAACATTATTTACATTCAAAATATTAGTGTAAAACATAAAGAGGGTGTCTTCATAAAATACTAAGAGAACTTAAAAACGGCACTAAACAAGATATATTTACCCTCTTGTCCAATTTAATCCACTGTTTCTCAAAATACCACTGGGGAATAAATACATATTTCACAACACCAGATGCCACCAACAGGTGGAGAGAAACGCACTATAATCCCGTATCTTCCCCAGCACCTGGAGGATGGCACACCCAAGACAGTGAGTTTATGAAACTAAACATTATCTGCTCTTGTGGAGCCTCTTTCACAGGAGCTGAGGAAAGATAGCGACGAAATGCTGCCAAGATTACCGCGTGTGCAGCGGGGTGACGGCTGACCGGCAGCCGGAGCTCCGCTGGTACAGCAAAGGACCCGGCGCTTCTCGCTGGGAAATATACTACAGCTTCTTACGATCTGGAGCTTAATGCATTTTGGGTAATGCGCATTTTTATACAAAAATATTCCGGTGATTTACAAATATGTACACATCTACACGCATATGACCACGGCTTTTCAGTTTCACTATTCACCATTAAATCGGAAGATTTGTGGGTGAAACGCCTCGTTTTAATATTAACCGTGTAAAAATAAATAGATTCATTATTTTTGTCCCTTATCTTGAATCTTCAGCTTGCACACAAGAAACGGAATGACAAACTAGGATATCCTGTACATAGAAATGTGAACAAACACACAAACACATAAATATATACACGGGCAATTCGTCAGAATAAATTAAGTATAGCGTCTGCAATACTGAAAAAATTCCATCCATCCATCATCTCCCGCTTCATCCGAGGTCGGGTCACGGGGGCAGCAGTCTCAGCAGGGAGACTTCCCTCTCCCCGGCCACTACATCCAGCTCCTCTGGGAGGATCCCGAGGCGTTCCCAGGCCAGCCGAGAGACATAGTCCCTCCAGCGTGTCCTGGGTCTTCCCCGGGGCCTCCTCTCAGTGGGACATGCTCGGGAACACCTCACCAGGGAGGCGTCCAGGAGGCATCCTTACCAGATGCCCAAGCCACCTCATCTGGTTCCTCTCGATGCGGAGGAGCAGCGGCTCTACTGAGCCCCTCCTGAATGACCAAGCTCCTCACCCTATCTCTAAGGGAGAGCCCAGCTACCCTGCGGAGGAAACTCATTTCGGCCGCTTGTACTCGCGATCTTGTTCTTTCGGTCACTACCCACAGCTCATGACCATAGGTGAGGGTAGGAACGTAGATCGACTGGCAAATCGAGAGCTTTGCCTTTTGGCTCAGCCCTTTCTTCACCATGACAGACCGATGCAGCGCCCGCATCGCTGCTGACGCCGCACCGATCCGCCTGTCGATCTCCTGCTCCATCCTTCCCTCACTCGTGAACAAGACTCCGAGATACTTAAACTCCTCCACTTGGGGGAGGACCCCCTCCCCGACCCGTAGAGAGCATTCCACCCTTTTCCGGCTGAGGACCATGGTCTCGGACTTGGAGGTGCTGATTCTCATCCCAGCCGCTTCACACTCGGCTGTGAACTGTTCCAGTGCGAGCTGAAGGTCACGGTCTGATGAAGCCAACAGAACCACATCATCTGCAAAAAGCAGACACCTAATCCTGAGGGCACCCAAACCGGACACCCTCAACGCCCTGGCTGCGCCTAGAAATTCTGTCCATAATAACTATGAACAGAATCGGTGACAAAGGGCAGACCAGAAACTCCTCTAAGCCGTCCGGAAGTCGTTTTCCATGGCCTCGCCAAACTCCTCCCACACCCGAGTTTCTGCTTCAGCGACCATCGAAGCCGCACTCCGCTTGGCCCGCCGGTACCTGTCAGCTGCGTCTGGAGTTCCACAGGCCAAAAAGGCCTGATAGGCCTCCTTCTTCAGCTTGACGGCATCCCTCACCACCAGTGTCCATCAGCGGGCTCGGGGATTGCCGTCGTGCTAGGCACCGACAACCTTACGGCCACAGCTCCGGTCAGCCGCCTCCACAATGGAGGTGCGGAACATGGCCCATTCAGACTCAATGTCCCCCGCCTCCCCCGGGACATGGGAGAAGTTCTGCCGGAGGTAGGAGTTAAAGCTCCCTCTGACAGGGGATTCCGCCAGACGTTCCCAGCAGACCTTCACTATATGCTTGGGTCTGCCAGGCCTGACCGGCTTCGTCCCCCACCAGCGTAGCCAACCCACCACCAGGTTGTGATCAGTTGACAGCTCCGCCCCTCTCTTCACCCGAGTGTCCAAGACCAGAACGGGACCAGAACATACATGCAGTTTATGCTCCACGTACAAGGGGCTGGTACTCGCAGGGAGACCAGCCAAAGCCCAGCAGAACTGTACTGTACCATCAAAACGGACTTCGGAGTTTGTTTCGATTGTCCAAGTACATGAAGCCTCAAGAGATGGTATAGAAGCCACTGGCCTCACAGAAACAGGTTAATTAGACAGACTTAAACTGAAAGACTATGCGGAGGATCTGTACTTCAAAGTTCAAGACAGGGGACACGCCGGATCCAGGGTACCAGAGGGGACGGTCACATGTCCTCCATGTCGGTGACATTGACGCCCTGGTAGATGGGCTCCTTTGCTCGCAGCGCGGGTGCCCCTGCCCCCCTGGAGCTCTGGCCAGCTTCGATGCTGTTCCAGATGCCATACGTGAAGTAGATCAAAAACCCTAAAGGAAAAAGGATGGGAAAGAGGAATGGGAAGAGTAAAGGGAAAAGGAAATGGGAAAGACGAAGGGGAAGATATGAAAGGAGGAAGAGGAAAGAAGGGGAAGAGGATGAGAAAAGGGAAGAGGATATGGCAGGAGGAAGAGGAAAGAAGAAGGGGAAGAGGATGAGAAAGGGGAAGAGGATATGGAAGGAGGAAGAGGAAAGAAGAAGGGGAAGAGGAAGGGGAAGTGAAAAGGGAAAAGGAAATGGGAAAGGGAAGAGGATATGGAAGGAGGAAGAGAAAAGAAGAAGGGGAAGAGGATGAGAAAGGGGAAGGGGGAGGAAAACAGTCAGATGAGATATCAGGCTCCCCAGCAAGACGACTCCCAGCTGACAGCACACCGTCACTTTGCCTCAGGCGCTTGCCAGCATTTTCAACCACAAACAAGGTCACAGCAGACACCAAGAGTACCGGACCCTACGACCCTGAGCAGGAAGACAGAGCCACTTACCCACAGCCATCCACACTGCAAAGCGACACCAGGTGGCCAGATCCAGCTGCATCATGAGGTAGACGTTAACAAAGATGCTGATGAGGGGCAGCACGGGGAGCAGCGGCACCTGGGGGCGAGGGAGGACGGCACCCAGCGTGAGCGGCTCCAGTCGGCAGGGGGTGCATGTCAGTGGGGGGGGGGGCTGCCAGTACCTTAAAGGTCAGCACCTCCTTGCTCTCAGGCTGCCTCCAGATGATGAGAATGCAGATGGCGGACAGCAGAGCCAGAGTGATGCAGAGCGTCAACCAGAGAGGGTGGCACCGTAGCACCTCATGTCCCTGGATTGCCAGGACCATGCAGAGCAGGGTGAAGAGCACCGCTGGGGGGGGGAGGAGGAGAAGGAGGCGGAGGAGCGATCAGCCAAACTGTTTGCATTGGCTACAACCCCCAGATGTATTGTGCCCCCCCCTAATGGTGATGGCTGGTAATAGCAATATATGATGCGACATCACATTAACTGGTAGCTAGAAATTTAAACAGAGTGATCACACGGCACGTGTCGGAAAGGCGTCGGCACTCGCTTACAGATGGCGGCCGTGGCGCCATAGACGATGCCCCCTGAGATTTTGGTGGGCGAGTCGGAGCTGGGCTTCAGCAGCAGCCGGAAGGAGAAGCGCTCCTTCAGGGGCAGGGGCTCCTCTGGGGTGGCGTCTTCGTCCCCACTGTCCGTCGTCGTGACCTTGTCACCCTCCACCAGCTCCATCAGCTTCTCGCTCTGACTGGCGGAGCTCAGGCTGCCTGGCTGGTACCTGCACAGCCATGGCCACCAATCAAACACTGCATCTCATAACGGGCTCTTCTTCCAGCCAATCGGAGCCCAAGAAGCTGGAATTGTCAATCGGAGCGCCTTCCCAGTACATTTTACGGCATTCAGAGGCCACCCCGGCCACTCACCTGAGGATGAGGACGCACACGGCCACAAGCGAGTATGCTAGGAGGGTCCCGATCGACATGAGATCCACCAGAGCGGCCAGGTCAAAGATAAAGGCCATGACAGCTATGGGATGAGACCAGCGGGGTTAGCATGAAGCCTCACACCGGGCAGGAGGAGGAAGTGAGAATCGGAGGGGTGGGGTGGCTCACCTGCCACACAGCCCGACGCAATGGTGGCCTGCAGGGGCGTCTTGGTCCTCTTGTTCATGTTGGACAGGAAGCGGAAGAGGAGGCCATCCTCAGCCATGGCGTAGATGACCCGCGGCATGGGAAACATGGAGCCCAGGAGACTGCGGGAGGAGGAGAACTGAGAGGGTCACCGGGGCCAGCTCCACGGAGATGGCACGGGCCGCGGCCGCACGGACAGGGCCCTCACCTGGTGGACAGGGCGCAGAGCGAGCCCACGGCCACGATGTAGCGAGCAGGGCCCCAGTTCACATAGCTGAAAGCCACCGGCAATGGGCTCTGCGTGTTCAAGATGTAGTAGGGCATCATGAGCGTGAGCGCGGCCGAGACGCCGAAGTAGGCGAAGAAGCAGATGAGCAGTGAGGCCACGATGCCGATAGGAATGGAGCGCATCGGGTTCTTGGCCTCCTCGCCTGCAGGGGGAGCCACGTGAGTTCAGGCAGCCTGTGCTAGATTGGTAACACCTTATACTGCGGTTTGTACAAAAAAAAGGCACATAGAGAAAGACTTACTTGTAGTAGCTATGCAGTCAAATCCCACGAAGGCATAAAAGCAGGTAGCAGCACCGGACAGAACCCCGGTAAATCCGAATGGAGCAAACCCCCCATTGCCAAAAGTCTTGTCTATGGACCTGCAATACAAGGGAAAGGTGCTCAGTGTCTCAAACCCGGCCTGACCCAGAACCCGCTAGCCCACATCCTGGCCCGGCCCGGCCCCACAGAGTGCCTCTGTCCAAATATGTAAAGAATGTCGTCTAGGGGCTTTAGAGCCGACCCCTGCCCGCCTACCCCCCCGTCGGACTCACTTGGGATCCGTGATGTTAGTCGTGTTGATGAAATTGTCCAGTGTGAGGTTCCAGTTGGCCGTGTCTCCTTTCACGAACCCTGAGATGATGACGAACCCCAGCACTACCAGGTTGATCCCCGTGAAGATCTTGGTGACCAGAGCAGACTCACTCACTCCGAAGGCCAGGAGCCCTGCAGGCGGACATCAGGGCGAATTTCAAAAGACAGCAGAACCACCTCCAAAAGCTTGCTGTGATTCTACTGCCAAACAGTAGAAGTGGAAATTAGTGGGAGAACATTTTAAAATGAACTTGAGGAAGCACTTCTTCACACAGCGTGTAGAGTATGGAAAAGTCTTCCTGCTAGTGTAGCACAAGCTAAAACCCTGGGTTCCTTTAAATCAGAGCTAGATAAGATTTTAACAACTCTGAGCTATTAGTTAGGTTCTCCCCAAATGAGCTTGATGGGCCGAATGGCCTCCTCTCGTTTGTAAATTTCTTATCTTCTTAACAGTCCCCGTCTACTTGTGTGGGGGGGGGGTGTCCTCACCAGTCAGGAGCAGAATAAGCATGAGGGCAAACAGGTCAGGGTATTCCGCCAGAATATTCCCAGGGACCTTCATGGACATGGAGGCCATGAAGAATTTGGAGATCTTCTGCTCTACCAGGTTGTCAAACGTGGAGCTCCATGCTCGAGCCACGCTGGCCGTGCCTGGGATGGTGGAGGAGAGAATCCGGGAGAACCATGGAGTCATGAAAGACTGTAATGGGTTCGATAAGGACCTCGTCCTGACACGACCTTTCTCAGTAAGCTGCCCCAAGACACCATCACCAGCTAAAAGCGTGAGCTAAACTATTAAAGTATCATTTGTGTCGGCATACGTGTTTCCTGGCCTCTTGTCCTCACTCACCTATGACATAGGAGAGGATGAGGTTCCATCCCGTGATGAAGGCCCAGATCTCACCCACGGTCACATAGCTGTACAGGTAGGCGGAGCCTGTCTTGGGCACGCGGGCCCCGAACTCAGCGTAGCAGAGGCCGGCCAGCACAGAGGAGAGCGCCGCGATGAGGAAGCAGAGCACGATTGCAGGGCCCGCCTTCTCGCGTGCCACCTCCCCGGCCAGCACGTAGACGCCGGCGCCCAGCGTGGAGCCCACGCCCAGCGCAATGAGGTCCAGCGTGGTCAGGCAGCGGGCGAAGCGCGTCTCCACCTGCGAGTAATCCAGCACGCGCCGCCGGACCAGCTTCTTAGCAAAGGAAGCCATTGTGAACCGTGATAAGCTTTGGAAGAGGGACGTGCAAAAGCAAAGCCTGAGGGAAGAGGAGGAAAAGAGGAACGTCAGACATGCAAACCCCCCCTAGATTCAAAACGATGACGCGTTCCATAGTTCACCATCATCCACCTCCTCACCGCGGTTCAGAAACGCAGAAGCTCTTAATGACGCTGAACTGGACACAGAACTCCGCTTAGCACCGGCTAACCAGCAAACATCTCCAGGACTACTGTATCCCTTACAGTTACACCAATGGGCACATGGTCAGGTGATTATCATCAGCATGAGGAAGGCAGAGTCTAGCTGTGAAAAAGAGCCGAATCACCGCACGAGTCACGAGGAAACGAGCGATTTTCCCGGTCACCTGCGGAGCATAGCCTCAGGGCGGTGGGGGGGGGGGGGGGCTCACCACAGGAACGCACACATGTTTCCCAAGCGCATTTTCTCGCGGTCACATGATACGACCCAAAGCCACAGTGTTCTGGGAGGAAGGTCACCTCTCACGCAGTCACCCGACACCATGTAACCCGTCATGCAGCGAAGGCTGCGAGATAAGAGTGATGACGGTGACGATGATGATGGTGGGGAGCTGGCAGGAGGCAGCGCTGGATAGAGTGAGGAAGATGATGTGCGGCCCCAGGCTCCCCCGGCATCACAGCGACGCCCCCGGGTGGAGGCAAATAATACTACAGAGGAGGGAAGTAGGCAAAGGGAACTGCAGCATGAATGGGCTCAGCAGCAGACAGCGAGGATGGAAAATATCAGAGAGGCTCCGTGACCAAGGACGGGAGGCTGATTAATGTTTAAAGGGGCGGCAGGACGCACAGCTGCGTGATCAGGCCCGTCTGGCCCATCAAAAGACACGGAGCAGGAGGAATCCCAGAAAGACAGACTCCTACACGTTTTTACAGGATGCCAAGCTGCGAGTTTACAGACCTTAATAAATCGCAGGACTGAATCCCCAATTAATAGGGACACGCAGGCAGGAAGGTCTCTGGTGTCAGAGTGGGGGACTTTGCGCCGAGATCGTCTTTCCGAGTCAGGTTTCTCTGGGAGCCACGCCTGACGGCGCCATGCAAATTTGATCAGGCTGCGCGGCATGGGAGAGCTTGGCGGTCCAGCGGAGCTGTCCGCGGAGAATCAGCCCGCGATCTGGTGATGAGAGGGAACGAGGGGAGCCCGTGCTACAGTCACTGCTCTGCGTTACACACACGCAGACAGAACTTAGGGCGCTGTACACCGCATGGATCTGACAAAGGCAGGGGGATCTGGCAAGGGATGGGGACAGGAGTTACTGAGGGACGTCGCGAATCTCTCCTCCATGCTTTGATTCAGGGTCTTCCCCAACAGGAGTTCTGATCCGACCGGTTAACCCTGGTCTCACCGCACCTCATCAGCCAATTTCCACAGGCAGGCGTAAAAATCAGCATTAAGAAACAATGTTCAGCAAAACGGCAGATAAAAAGATAAAAATATGCACCAGGCCTGTGGGAAATCAGACTAAAGTTATAAGTAGGATGTGGTTTTTTTGGGGTAGTGTGTAGCTCAGTGGGTTAGGCCACCGTATTTATGATTGGAAAGTCGTTGGTTAAAATACCACCAAGGTTGTGGATTAAAATCCAAGGGAGCGCATACACAAACTGCAATCCTGCCATCTATTCCACATCACTTTGGATAAGAGTGTCAGTTAAACATAAGCACTAACACTACAGTGTAAATCATAATTGGAATTAAAAATAAGCACACACGCACAGGCTGCATCTCTCAGAGCGTTTCGCAGCATTTACAGCAGATTGGGGCAGACACACCCAGGCAGTTATTTCTTTGAGGAGTGCAGATGATTATAAACATACAATCAAAGGCGTGAGTTGGCGGGACTCCCCAGATACGCAGCAGGCTACTGCTCACAGCTGACAGATCAGTCACTGTCATATTCTAACTGAATGTGCAGTGAAATTCCTGCCCATCTCCAGTGTAGCAGATGGAGACCGTTTAACCTGCCTTGCACCCGGCTGCGCTGACGTCCATTTCCAGGGCTGCTCTGTCACTCTCTATGAGAAAGTTGTAGAAGAAAGGTCTGCGTGGTGCAACTCGTGAAAGCTTGTGAAAGAGCTGCCTGCTGAGACCTAGGTCGGCCAGATTAAACATTTCACATTTGCAGCCCACCTCCCATAGCGCCCTGTTGCCACATAACCAGTTGTGCCATACTTCAGGAATAACGACCCAGTGCATTCTGGGTGAAGATATGAGTCGATACGGTACTTTGGATTGGACAGGTCCTTCCAAATCCAGACTTGAATTTTCTCATCTGAAGATTATTCATGGACACTTTATGTTATAAAAAACGTAAACAGAAATCCAGCCCAGTTCAGGCTAGCTCTTACTGGGCATCTGCGAAGACAGAACGGCTGAAGTCCTTCCCACCAGCATCTGGACCTCCTTTTTCTGGCTGTTTCTCAGTCAATTTCTGGATTCCCAGACTCAGACTTGCAGAGTTTTTTAATTCTTTATTTTCCTAAGCACTCCTGAAATGTGAAAGGTCTGAGCGGCATGGAAGCAGTTAGCCCCGTCTTAAATCTGCCTCGCACCAATAAAGGCTGTGCGAGCCCCGCGCGGTTGAAACGGGGAATGCGGCTGCCATACTAAGCAGATTATAGTGCAGGTCCCTCAAAACCGCAATGGTGCCCCCTTAAAGGTGCCGCCACACTGCCCCCCCCCCCATCTGGCCCAGGGCCCGAAATCACAATGCGTCACTCCAGTGCTGGAGCTAACGCTAACCGTCCACAAGTTCATGGCGATAAGCGGCAGGAATCCGGTGTTCCCAGAAACGTTCACTTTTACTATTTACCGTTTCCTTCTATTATTTTGTCCTCTTAATTACTTTGTAGTTAATGATGAACCTGCTATTCAAATCAATTAAATGTTAAGCACAAAAAACAAACTGAAAAATCCTACGATGACGCTTGTGTGAGGAGCCTTGAACCTGACAGTTAATGTCCCACTGATAAGCCGTCGGTGAAGCCGAAGTGACTGGCCCCTGACTGCTCAACAAGAGCCCGTAAAAAAAAATCACCAGAAACTAGGAGTTACGTTTAAATCGTAACAAACTTAATAAAAGATAATGTGGCGGGATTAATGGCTTGGGAAACAAAAAAATGGTATCTGGGACACTGTTGCCATGGCGACTTCACAGGCACGACGGAAAACAAATGTTACAGTCAGAGGCATCCAAAAAGGCGAAATGCCGCTGAACTGCGAGGAACGGCGTCTGATCTGCGACCTCCGCGATGTGCTGGCGAGGCTGTCTCCAGGTGGCACACTCTGGAGCCTGTGGCTGGTAACACCCTCCTAGGCGGACATAGGTCAATCAGCTACCCTAGTGTGTGCAGCCCATCTTTTGGTCGTCCTTCAGTGAGTCGAACGGCAAACCCACAGGGTCTTGTTTCAACCACAGAGATCAACAAGTACCACCTGAATACGTGACTCCGGACGGCCGCCCTACCAGCTTTGAAAGTGCGTGCATCAGTAGCAGTGTTACACAACCACTGTTGAAAACCGGCACTATACTGGACGTTTGTTTTGTGGTGCCAGTTTGTGTCGAACGTTTGAGAAAGACACTCAAAACGCCCACACGCTGGTAGCTGTACCAGGGACAAGTTCGGATGGAGACATTTGGTTTCACAAATATCCCCAGCTTCGGACAAATTGTGCCATAGCGGCGGATGAGCTAAGCGTGCACCTTACTGCAGTTAAAGAGTCACCGGGGGGAGGGGGGATCATTGCATCAGCTGACCATCTGCCTTTGATCTGTCAAACACAAGTAAAGGGGTGGACTAAAAACAAACGGCATGCATGGCTGACACACCCAAAAGACTAGGTGGTGCAAGAGACTAGGCAGAAAATACTGGCGTCATAGGTGTACCAGTAAACGGGGAGGAGATCTGTTAAATGAAACACTCTTTTAATCCTCAAAACAATGTAAAATTACACTACTATTGTTCAACATTCGTAAACTGGGAGGGTACGCAGAATTAAAGCTAAAATTATCATATAAATGTAACTGCCAGGACAGCCTCACAGAAGGGAATGCCATCAATCTTCCCATGGCAAATAACTGTTGAATTTGGACACTGAAAACCCAATATTCTGGTCTCCCATGGCAAGCTTTTGTGAACGCGGCAGTAAATACAAAAATAATTGCCCGTCTAAGGAGCTGGAGATCGACACCAGTGAACTGAATGAGAATTTAACCCGTCCGTTCAGGATAGAGTGCAGTCAGAAACCTGTAAAACCCCTGGCACTGTACTTGTAAAAGAAAAGTCAAATGCGACAGCTAGCTCTCAGGTTTTACATTCATCTCAGTTCACTGTGAAACTGTCCTGCCGGATTTGGGGGGTCCGGGCACCCAGCCGTACCATGTTATATAACTACAGTAACCAGAAGGGTCGGTGAGCAAGTGTCCAATCGGCTCGCACCACAGCCAAGTTACTGGTGTCCTTTTCACAATGGTTATGGCCGGTTATTAAGTCCTGTTGGCGTTAATCGCAGAGTTTACGTAAGGCGTGGAAACACTTTCGCCGTCAAATTTCCATTAAACCTTGCAGCGCCGACAACGGCCCCGTTCGCTTCAGGGTCCCGCTGCCGCTGCGCCTCCATCGAGATCGGGGCAGTTCGGTAAACTTCGGAAGGTTCGGAAAAGTGAACCAGACCGCCCACTCTTCCTGTCCGAATATTTTAATCCGGCGCCCCGGACAAATCCGACCCCGTGATCGGTGTTAATTACACCCGTTACGTGCTGAGCTGCGTGCCGTGGGGAGATTAACTCTCGGCCGGACATTTCATTAAAAAAAAAGCCGCCACGCAGCGGCCCAAAACGAGCGGGATGATGCAATAGCACGTTTCTCCTTTGTCAGCCGGCATTGGCCATTTTGGGACGAACATCCGCGCCGCACGGCGGGGCTAAAAGAGACGGGGCGGCCGGTGTGCAGCGGCTATGTGAAGGTTTAGGGCTTCGACATATTTATGCATCTCTGAAATTAGATTAACACGGCAAACTCGGGAGAATCGGGGAGTACTGTTCGCGCGATACAACAGAACTGTTAAGTAACTATAATTAATTACAGTTAATGAATTACTTCCTCATGCAAGTCTCCAATTTTTTAATCATCAGATAAAAAAAAAATGTTTTAAATTTTATGCATTAAATAGAAATCGTGTATAAAACATAGTGCTGTCACATTCTTTTGGGTAGCTAAAATACCAGCCATGCGAACAGACGGACTGTACGCGGTAACCAAAGAAAGGAGAAGAAATGCGAAACTAAAATAAAATTCGCCGATGCGAGTTATGGGCATCATGAAGCGTAATTATGCCCGAGGAAAGCTGCTTTAACGAAAATAACCCATCGAGCTGGGGGATAGTTAAAAATAGATTTTAAATACATAAAAATACATTTTGTTGTTATTTGAGGAAAAAAAAGGTACTCTTTATTATATGAATGGGTTTTTATTTATAAACAGAAACCTTACCTTGTGTTATAGACGAGGAGAAGCGGAAAAAGACGCCCAAACCTAAGACGCTCCGATAGAATATCCGACGCGTGGAAAATCGCCTGAATTTTTCACTCAGTATTCGTGGGCGGGCCGAAGCTGTCCGACGGTCCAATGGCAGAGCGTTCCGGGGTCGCCGTCCGCTCACTGGCCAATCAGCGCTTACCGCCTTCTGGCGCCGCCTTCTGCAATTCATTCATTGCGTAGGTAATCTGACCCCCTGTATGTCGTAGTACATATTTTACTTATGTCATCGAACGTACTCGTACTATTTACACACACACACCCACATAACACCAAATCGATTCAGGTATGTATTCATGTAGCTCGTCCACTTCAGTACAGGATGCCGCTTTTCCAATCTTCCGCATGTGTTGTTAGTCTTTCGCGACGTCCGCGCAGACAGTATTCATATATTAATTGCAACCACGATCTTACCGTCGCCACCCTTCCAAGAGGAAGGGAATTGTCGCGCTTAAGCATCATTGTTAAAAGGAGTGTATTACAACGCAGAGGAATTACCTGTTATTACAAAGTCAAGACAGAATTTCGTTACATGCCCTGCCTTGCAATTAAACCTCATTTCTAAATGAGCTCTAGTTTTTGTTCATACGTACAAAGCGTAAGTCGTTGTGGGATTTGTAAGGTGCTGGCCGCAGAATGCCGGCGTGACGGGATTTACTCGTCTCAGTGCAATGTCGGCGTACACCTGCAACGCCGTGCTTGTGTGTGTCTGTGTGACAGACAGGAGTAACATTGCTCACGCTTCCTCCCACATTCCGCAGACGCAGTTTGGCCTAGTTGCATCACTAAACTGTCCGAAACGAACATGGTCTGGGACAGACTGGCATCCTTTCCAGGGTGTACCCCAGCCTCCGGGCATACACTGTCTGGCATAAACTGCAGCAACCAGCCCCGCGACCCTGACTAAGATAAGCAATTGGAAGATAGATCAACCGTCCTTAAAGAAGATCTTTATAGAGATCAACCGAAACTAATCTCCACAAACTCGTTTTGACTAGTGATAAATAATTTAAGCCATCACCCTAATCCTACAGTATGTAGCCCTATGTACGCACTGGGCAGAGAAGCATTCTGCGGTATGATAGTCTGATAATTACTCATAGGAGACGGAGGCAATGGACAATTAACTCCACCTTTATACACGGAAACATTTAAAAATAAACTAAAATGGAGTTGAAACCAGGAAGACACTGGTTGAATTGACCAAACAATCACAGAGGAGTGCCAGAACACAGGGGAAGTCTCTAAAAACCTGTCTACTGACCCATCACAAAACTCACAAATCACATGACCACTTCAGTTATTTTTAACTTCCATGGCCATATACAGGAATGCATCCAAGAGCCAATCAGGGCGTGCAGCACTGAAAATTAATTACGCTAGCTTCTTACATCAAACTCAAACAGTCCTCCATGGGCCCCCAGTTTGACAGACTACAGACTTCAGTACCATCGGTTTCTGTCATTCCTTGCACGGGTGGATTCTGGGTGTGTATTTAAGCTGCCCACAGTTCACAAAACATTTCCATACCAGTAGATTTTCACAAAAAGGTCTACAGAGATCCTTCTGTACACATCTGAACTGCCGTCGGCTCCGTATCACGCACCAGGCGATATCGAACACTCACGCCATACCTACCCATCTTTATCTGGGAACTTTAAATGTGTGAACAACCAGCTCAGGAGACAAATCTCAGAAGGCACCCGTGAAATGTGTACAATGTTTATTCAAGAATTTCAAATTTCAACACTGCATAGACTGCAATAGCAAGTACAGTAAAACATTAAGAACTCCACTTCTGATAGAGCCTCATCCATTAACAATAATAGAGGCTGTAGTGGTGATATCCATCTTCTTTCACTTAGTTAGTAATATCTTTGCATGCCATTTTAAATATCAGAGATGTAATATAGTTTGTCCAGAATTAATGGAACTGCAATCTTCAGTTTTTCCAGTGCACTGCAATGAAGAAGGAAATTGAGAATCTTTAATAATCGTTTAAATAATTTACAGATCTTGTAAAGGAAATTCCCAATGAGCCATGCACAGAGTGTCCCTGGCGCCCCACGCGTGTGCAGTGTCTCCCTGGCGGCCCATGCGCAGCGTGTCCCCGGCACCCCACACGCGTGCAGTGTCTCCCCGGCGCCCCATGCACGCTGATGATCATGCTGAAGATTGCTGCTGCAGACTTTTTTTTAGGAAACTGAAGCCACTTACCTCCTCCAGGCCCCTACTCCACAATTCCAGTCAGAGCACGGAGTGCTAAGAGGACAAGGGAGCAGTGGAGACAAATTAGGCACAAGTGTCGCACTGACCCAACAGCCGTTCCAAATCCAGCGTACAGCGAGGTCACAGGCTCACAGCCACACTACAGAAGATGGCCGTGTTACCTGATCTCAGTCTGTTAATCTCCTCCCGATAGTGGACACAGTCCTGACAATCTGAAATCAGATTAACGTCGGGTTACATTTAAAATGCCAGCACACGGGACAGTCCAACAGAAGATCCAATTGGTTTTCATTTACACCAAATTTGAAATAAGTGCTCGAAATCTCGTTTATTCGCCCTATGTCACGCCTCAACCCTGAAGGGTGCAGAATGCTTGATGCAGCAGACCCACATACAGAGCAAAAACATACTGTGGCGAGTACGTGACTCATTTTAAAGAAGGTGACCACTTTTCTTTTTTTTTTAAATGAAAATTCTCTTTATTAAACAGCCAGTATTGGATTAATACGGTCAGTGGCATAAACAGGAAAGCCAACAATTTGCAAGACACGCATTCCACTGCAAACGTTAATCATGCATGTCATGGCTGTGTAACATAAATACACAAAACACATATTAAAGGGTGGTGCAGTGCAAAACATGCCAGTAACTGCATAATTAGTCCTGTTGACAAACCCTGCAGCATCAGATTATGTCAGACAGCGGTGGACAGTGGGTGGGATCACAAAAAAAAAAAAAAAGGTCTGCCTCAGGGAACATGCAGAGGTGGTACGCCGACCACCGCGGCGATTACGCGTCATATGACCCTGTATTGCCAAAATGACGTTGATTCCATGAGGTATATAGCCACCTTAAGGCTTACCTGTGCGCTTAATCGCTACCTCCGCTGCAGCCTCACACGTCGCTGTCCCCGCAAAGGACGTCGCTGTGGGGAGAAGATCACCGTTTTGTGATGCGCTACCCTCACGCTCAGACGGGAGGTAATAGTGACGGCGATCACTTACGCTTAGCGCCGGCTGCTGAGGCAGGCCTGTCCGTCACAGGGGGAACCAGCTGGCCAGCTTGCAAAGCGCTACGCTCCAGGGAATGAGCTGGATCACAGGACAACAGGCTCAGATTCCCGTCTCTATTTTCATCTTCACAGCAGGATTAGTTCTTACAGAATATATTAAAAAGGACTTACTGCTTTAGACTTTGTTTCATTGTTTTACAAAACTGAATCACAAGTGGATAATAAAAAAATGTATTAAATTTCAAATCAAAAAATTGTATAGATGTGTTCATTAACCCAATTATAATTATGCAATGAAATAATATTTTGATTAACCCCTTCACTTTGACACACCCAAACCATCGCTGGTGCTGCCAGCGGGTTTTTGAAGTCACACGATTAGTTAAAAAGTGTTTCAAGTGACTTAGTGAGACGTGCCACTATTCTGTATTTTGAAATCTTGGTGATAAGATTTGCCCCAGAAAATCTGAAATACCATGGTAGTCTATTATAACCCAAGCCAAGCGGAGATCAATAAATTTCAGTAAAACATTTGTACTCAGTCGTATAAAAACTCAGTACAACTAGCGGCAACACTAAACAGCTTATTTGACAGACCTCTATCAGAGGATGATAAAGTATAGCCAAACAGAACTTATTTTCAACTTTTATTTCTTGCTTTCTAAATATCTCAATATTTATTGCTAAAAAAAATTCACATCATGATACTGAAAAATTAGTTTTCCAATATTGTGCAGCCCTAGACTGTAGTATAAACACTACTGTGTCTGGAAGATTCCACTGCTGAGGAGTCCGTTTCCTGGCAAAAACTACATCGTGAAGACAGAGGAAGCGTCCAATTCCATGACGAGGTTACTGAGAAGTACCAGTCAAGGGATGAGACAAAGGCATTGCCAAGCAACTGAAAAATCACACGGAGCAAATTAAAGGAGCCAAGTCAGAGTGCAGACCTCAGTCCAACTGAGAATTTGTGGCAAGACATGAAAAGTTCGCTCCCAGCCACTGTGGCGAGTCAAGAATAATGGGTAGACAACTGAAATGTTTGTGCGTCCTAAAGCTGACGGATTCCTGCTGCGTAAACAGACTCAAGGCACTATTTGCTGCCAAAGGCACCTCCACTAAATACAGATTTGAAGGGCGTAGATTCATAAGCACTCATTCATGGGTAAAAACTTTTATGTGCCGCACCTGCACCTGTAAGACAATCTGAACAAAAATCCATCCACTAAACAAACCGCATGTGTGACTCATGAAGGGGCTGATCTGGGCTGGTGTGTTTAGCTGCAGCAGTGTTAGTGTGTGAATAACGCATCAGGACTAAGAACCCCCACCAGCCTGGTCGGGCTTCGGGTCCAAGGCTCCGACTCGAGCTGTCAGCTTCCTCTGGCCCTGTGCGACCGCTGCTTGTTTAGACGATTCCTTCAGAGTCCCGCCGCTGCTGCAAGATGACGCGTCTGCAACACATGGAGAAAGACCACCGGCCCCGATCAGCACAACCTTGGCCCGGACCATCATGCATCAAGCACGTGCTCAGTGATTTTTATTTCAACCAATCAACAATTGGCAACAGATCCTATTAGCAACTTGCACTCAATAGCAGATCATCTTTAGAATACAGGTATATAAACAGGAAGTGTTCTACAGAGCTGTCAGTCTACAGGCAGAGGATTATGTGCCGCCCCTCCTTGCAGACAGGCCATTCCTTCATTACAACTTCTCCCCTGGCAACTAAACCCTTCCATTCCAAAATCGCAGGGGCTTACCATGTGTCACCATCCTCACTGTGGTTACATGCTGCATTTACCCTTTTGCTTGGCAAAAAGGAGGAAAAAACCATTTGGGATCAGAGAAAGTACTACTGGAAAAATAAGCATGAGGACAAAGGATGGGGGTGGGGGGAGGGGAT
>JAODLD010024366.1:0-19333 GCA_026781065.1 Mormyrops boulengeri
TCTGTTTAGCCTCGAGCAAAGGAGACTAAGGGGGGACATGATCCAGGTATATAAGATTCTAACAGGTCGGGATGCTGCTGAGCTAAATTTCAATGTGTATGTACACTACGTACACCATGTGGTTTGAAAAAAGAATTGAAAGCGATTTTTTTTCTTTCAAAGGGGAAAATATTCCACCCCAGCCCCGTAATTATGTTTTAATCCGGTGATCATTCAAAATCCATCCAACCATCTTCTCTGCTTATCCAGGTCACTATTATGGGAATGCCTATGCAAGGTGAACAGACATAAGGCAGCAATACAGCCTGGATAAGATGTTGCTGCATGACATATCTCATACACACATGAACAATCATACTGTGGGCAATTTAGAGAGACTGATTAATGTAAAAACATTTGGGACTGTGGGAGAAAAGCAGAGATCCTGAGGGACAACACACTGAACACTGGGAGAAGGTGCCGACTCCAGACACAGAAGGTAGAGCTAGGATTTGTACCCCAAGGCAGCCATTTTGCCGCTAAGAAAAAATATCCCCCCATACAAAACGTCACCCTGTTGGCAGTGTGCATCAGCAGTAAATAGTCTGCAATCATGCCTTGCTAAGTGAGATTTCATAACAACACAAGGCAATTTAAAAGGGTCAGTGCAGACCCATCGGTCACAGAGACTGAAAAATTATGAAATTTGTCAAAGGGAAGAGTCTCAAAAAATCATGACAGCATATACCAAACACAAACTGAAGAACAGTTATCAGAAGACAAAGCTGTCAGGGATAGATGGGCATTGAAGTGGATCATTTCTAAAAAAAAAAATAAAAATTAAGTCTGGTCTCAAAAATTACAATAGTATTGAATCAGCACTTCATTGATCCAATCTCAATAAAAATTGTACTTCATTGCTGCCATTCAGAAGTCATTTCCAAGGTCAAACACTCATAACCTGGTATGAAGAGCATAAATCTTAGACCCCTGAACAATGGGGAAATGTCCTATGGTCAAATAAGGCTTTGTTATTTAATCTTCAGGCTTTTAAGCCATGTTTGTTGGTAGGTGTAGCCATCTCATAGGAGTTGACAAGTCTGATGATCTCTCTATACTGTATAGAGCAAACATGGTTCTCTCACACCGCTATGATGATTATGGCCCCATACACAATGCTAATCAAATTCAGAAGTCGTTTCATGAACATCAGGATAAAATCATGCCCTCTCCAATCACCAGGGCTAAAAAGCCTTTTGAGAAGTTCCTGAGTGCAGAATGCAAGATATAGTTCCTCCTCATTCAGAAAAGCCTCCAGAACTGGAGGCTTTTCTTCTTAACAAAGTTCAGTGGATTTGGACATTTAAGATCGTAGCATCGTGAGCAGGAACCAATAAAATGTTAAACACTAGAACTCGTGGTCATAGGTGGAAATTAGCAGGAGAACATTTTAAATTGAATTTGAGGAAACTAACTATACAGCCTGTAGTTAGAGTATGGAATAGTCTTCCTGTTCAAGTCGTGCAGGCTAAAACCCTGGGTTCCTTTAAATCAGAGCTAGGTAAGATTTTAACAGCTCTGAGATATGTTAATTTCTCCCCAAACGAACTTGATGGGCCGAATGGCCTCCTCTCATTTGTAAACTTCTTATGTAAAAATAAAAAGAAGTTCAAAACTACAGTAGTAGGCCCTGGAAGCGTGCCTGGTTGTTTGCATATGTGATTGCTTGGTGCCATCTGCAGGGGGTACCCAAGAACAGATTCTGGGCCCCTTGCAGTTAAGGACAATGAACGGTTACAAATATTTTGAATTAGGGTTTGTGGATTTTTTTTTTTTTCTTCCAACCAGTGGTGTGCAGGCGGTCCCCAGGTTACGAACGAAATCTGTTACTTAATTCGGACAGTCAAATTTGTTGGTAAGTCAGAATAATGACACATTACATATTAATTCCATCCATCCATCTTTTAAAACTGCTTATCCTATTCAGGGTCGCAGGGGGTCCAGAGCCGATCCCGCAGGCTACGGATACAAGGCAAGGAATAACCCCGGATGGGGCACCAACATAATAATTATACAGTAATAATAAAAGTACATATGGTACTGTACTGTACCTTGAAGCAATGAATCACTGATGCCATGCAATGTTTTCACGTGCATCACAAAGCAGCGTGTGCGTTCGTGATTACGAACCTCCGTATTTAACCCATGTTTTTTTAATATAATATGCTTTATGGCAGTCTGTTCCAAAGTATAGGTCACCCATAATTTGGACCCGGGGATTGCCTGTAATCACAGAATGAGAGCCAAATATGAATACTTCTTGTGCTTGGGCCTCCATGTGCCTTGTCAAAACTGCAGCCGAGATTAGGGATCGCCACCTCAAGATGAACCTGTGAAAGACCGAGCTTCACTCACCATAACATCACTGCACAGCTTGGATCATCAGCACTGCCTTCATCAAGATCTGCCAGGAACCTAGGGGTAATGATAGATGACCAGCTATCCTATGCTGACCACCTAGCAGATTCACTATGTATAACATCAGGAAGATTAGGCCTTATTTGTCCATGTAAGCAGCTCAGCTTCTAGTCCAGGCAGCAATCATCTCACAAACGGAATACTCCAACTCCTTACTGTTAAGGCTACCAAGCTTATGCTGTAAAACTGCTACAGTTCATTTTAACTGCAGCAGCATGTCTGGAATTCAACCAGTCAAAAGGCTCTAACGCAGGGTTCCTCAATTCTGGCCCAGGTGGTTTGTGTTCGAGTCCTTGGCGCTGGCTTTGAGCCATTAACAGAATATTACCTGTTGCAAGACCGACAACCCATTTTACCCTTTTTGGTCAGCAAAGAGCAGCCATGCGGATTTCCCCCACCTTTTGAAAATAAATCTAAGTCCAGATGTTTTTAATATTTTAATGTTCAATACCCATCTCTGACTGAAGCACTACAACTAGCTCATCCAACCACTGACCTGGTCTGTCTTCTACATGCAATCTGCTATCCTGAATCTGGATGTGAATAGATCTCTTGCTGGGTTCTTTTAACGTTTTTAATGTAATGTACAGCAGCTCCTCTGATGCCTTACACTTGTTGGAAATTCTTTGGAAGATCAGCCTAGCTGCACTTATGCTTAGTCCCTTGACAGCTCTGAGACATACATTTTCCCTCTCTGCTACTTTGCTTTAGAAAAAAGCATCAGCTAAGTAAATGTAAATAATACTCTTGGCATGTGCAATGAACCAACAATATTTCATGCCAATGCAAAACCATCTTTGCAAAAAGCCAAAGCCCTCCTTTAATGGACACGCCACCGGAACTGAGTCTCTGCTGGATGCAAAACTGCCAGCCTCACAGCTACATGTAACATCCTGAGCTTACACTGTCCGTAAAGATCATACAGGAGAGTGGAGTTAATTCTCCATGTGTCATAACTTATCAGTAAATAAAACAATCGGAAAGAGCCAGTACGGTAACCAGAAATGTTACAGCATTAAGTGCTCGACAGCTGCAATATATTCTCTGTGCCAGTGATTAGGTCGCCAGTTCAAGTCCAGCCTTAGCAGAACAGTTACATGCCCGTCGGCCCTTAGCAAGGCCAGTAACCTTCAGCTCCCTGGGCACCACAGGGACCATGTGCTGTGACCCCGAAGCTTGTGCTCATCTGTGTGGAAAGCATGATGGGGCAAAAGAGAATTTCCCCACGGGGATCAATGAAGTATTATTGTTCTATTCTACATACACAATGAATACATTGTTCGTGATGGCAGCACTTCCAGCTGTCTTTTCTGGACATAAGTGGGTTCAGCAGGCAGCATTTATGAAAACATGCCAGAGTAATTAAGATCCCAGCTGTTCAAAAGTCTCACACAGCAAAGACAAAGTTACTTCATAAAATATATAAACCTCAATTCCAAGCAGTTCACAAATCATTACGCTTTCAGAATAATTTGACTTTTTCCATTTTCATTACAAACACACTACTCTTCATTCTACATATTGCAAAGAAATCAACTGTAAAATAGTACATCAGTATCAAAGCCTACTCCACTCAATGCTACATAAAGAATAAAAATGGCCAAGAAAAAATTAAGAGCAGAATAAACATTTGACAACTAGTGTTTATTTATAAAAAAAAAAAAAGATAATTCTACCATTATTCCTACGAATGTGAGGCAAGAAAAGACATTCAACCTTAAGGTAAAAGAACACGTATATACATGGATAGGTATATACATAAGGTAATGAAAATATCCACAAGACTGGGAAGTGAAATTCTGATTGAAGCTCAAGACACCCACTTTTCATTTGCGTATATTTAGACAGAAATTGGTTTACGGGGATGTTTCACAAATCATTTATACAGATATTTATAAGCATAGGGGATATCGTAAGCATCCCAAAATATGTTAAAGTTTGTAAAGCAGTTCCTCTTTGAACATAAAAACATGTATTTTTATGAATATTTTGTTAGTTAATGTTAAAATTTTATCCTCAAAATTACATTCTAAACACCATCTTCCCCATCCCTGCAAATATGTACATGGACTCAAACATGCATATCTTCTTTCAACCAAACAGCCACTGTAAACAGTCACTCTCTGTGTACCATTAGAGTAAAAACTCCATCCCTCGTCAGCCGTGTCAGAGGCAGTACTGCGTAAGGGGTCAGGCAAGTCTCCTCCCAGCGTAAATTTAAAAATAAATACATCTCATATTAGTGAAGGTAGAAGAAAGTCTTACCGTCACCGACAAAAAAAAAAAAAAAGCAACAGGAACATCTTCAGGATTTTGGCTGAAAATCCCTTTACCCTGAGACCTGCAACCTCACAAAACACCAACTCAACTCCCACCCCCCCTCAGGAAAAAAAAAAAAACATGTAACAATAAATCCTAGCAGTGCATAATACATGAATTGGACTATTAAACAGTCACACACACTCCTCGGAAATGAACTGCCAAGTACAATGTCTGTTCACCAATATAGCTCACAGAGAATAAGTGTAGGAGGGTGTCTCTATGGGGGGGAGGGGAGGTCTGCACACTCAGAGGGGCTTGGTGGTCGTGTTGTAGACCAGGTGCTCTCCATCATCCTGGACGGGCACGGGGGTGGGGTTGACAGGCACACGTTGGTGATGCACCTCCTCCTTCTTGGTCTTGAGGGCACGGTACACCAGTACCGCCAACAGCACCGCCATGACTCCGCCCAGCAGAAGGCCGATGATAACGCCAACTGAGGCAGCACAGCACAGACACCAGAATGACCAGTGGAAATGACTGCACTCATGATTTAGTCATGTTTCATAGCATAGCATGTTTCTGAAAATGTCACCTCCGACCAGGCAGGATCTTTTCAGTCTAATGTCTTTGCTGTCAGCATTAAACTACTGCCTTCTCAGTTTGCAATCTTTTTTCTGGTTTTTAAATCCTCAGGTTCCCATCAAACCCTGATGCTATGAAATGTAAATGGCTTACATGATGGTGAAATGGGAATTGTGGACAAATATCAGCCCCGATGCACACACTAAAGTATGTCAATGCTGGTTTTACCACCATCAGATCTTTGCAGAGTATGATCTGGACTTGCATTCCTCAGGTGCAGTCAAAGCAACACCATTTGCTCTATTGAGGCACAGCTGAGATCTCAAGCTAAGAAGGCCTGTGACTGAACCCCAACGCTGGCCTGTAACTGCTCACCGCAGAATCCAAAAGACTGCGATCCAGTGTCTTTTTGTTATTTGGAAAACTACTTTTTCATGACCTCATACCTAATAATACATACACACGCGCACTTGTATATTCAGCTGTTAAGAGAAATGAAGCTTCCATTTTAGGCCTGTCATCTGCAATTTCACTAACATTTTACTTTTAGTGGCCATGCTACCTTACGTGAACGGCTACACCTGAAAGAGCCACCTACCAGAATGGCTTTTCTCCTCCTTGGAGCGCTCAAAAACTCCCCGGAGGAAGACGTCGTCCTCTGAAATAGACAAGTTAGTTTAGAGCACGGCCTGCCCGGTTTCAGCAGCCTTGAACGTATGCGGCACTCCTGCTACCTGTGATGGATTTGCAGGTGTCCAGGCAAGTGTGCTCTACGTGGAAATTGTTTGGGAAATCTCCGCAGCCACCGTAGGTGAACTCGAAACACTTTTGATGGATTGGGTTATAGTAGAAACGGGTCATGTAAGCCCGGCAAGGCCCAGTCTCTGGAGGTACTGTGCAGCGCACTGTGATGAAGAGAACAGTGCCGTGAGTTCTGCAGGGCTTCAGGGAATAGGCGAAACCTAAAACTTAAGCAATGAGACTTACCTTCCAGTTTATCCACAGGGATAGTCAGCAGGTGATTTAATGTTGTGTTCACTGGAGACAAGAAAAAAAGAGTCAGGTTACTGGCTTTGATTTCACAACAAGCAGCAAATATGTAAGCATAAGCATCCACACTATATTAGCAGTTCAAAGACCACTGGTATATTTTTCTTTACTGTTTTTCACCAATATTTAAACCGTAGATTAGAAAAGAAACATTACACTTATGCAAAAAACCTGGAAAGATACAAGCTGTAATTTTTTATTCTAACCCACAAACTATTACTGTAGTCAGAATATCTATCACTGCAGAGTTAAACTGATGCAGATTAGCAACATAAAACATATCGCTATGAGAGGTTTTTAAGCTTTTCATAACTATAACTAAAAACTCTTCCGTTGAGAGATTCTGGATGCCTTAATCCTGTTGCTGGTTGGCTGGTTTTGAAGTGGGAACAGAGAGGACCAGCCAGGACGACACTTACAGTGCTGACAGGATGCTTCATCGCTGCCATCGGGGCACTGGTCCAGGCCGTCGCACTCCAGCTCGGCATCCACACAGCAGCCATCAGCGCAGGAGAAACGCTGTGCGCCGCAGGGCTGGCCGCATACAGGGGCTGGTCGAGACACGGCAGCACAGTGACCAAGGAGCAAGAGACAATTACACGCTGTTAATCTTGATCACCTTTCACAACAAAGGTGTTAAAGTGTCCAAAAGACAAGGTGAGACGTGTTTAGCACAACAGGGCTGCACTTTTGACATTTCCTCTTGTTCCAGTATCGGCCTAGCGAGTTACCGTTGGTTTCAGGCGGATGGAACCCCCTACCGGAAGGAGTAGATGCCTCTGCAAGACAGGACAAACAGGAAACAGGGAGGTACCAGGGATTATTCTCAGCGGCATATTAAGGACACTTTATATTCCTTTGTAGACACGACACACATGCTGACACACGCACACACACAGTCGTGCGAACTGTTACCGGACACGCCCATGCAGGTGTTGTTACACTCCGACTGGGTGAGGTAATTGTTCAGGTTGCCCTTGCACCCTCCGTACACGAAGCGCTCGCACATTTGTGAGGAGATGTTGTAATACCAGCGGGGAAAGTGGGCCCGGCAGGGTCCAACTTTGTTGGGGACAAGACAGTACCCTGTAAGAGACACATTAGACATTTGGCTTAAGTCCCGCAGATTCCACAGCACTGTGGTTCATGGTGAGTCACACTGGGCTTGTGACCAGGAGCTCAGCCCATCAGGCACATTAAGAATCTCCAGCTTTCTAGGTGGAAACTTGAAGGCGATTTACATATCCTGGTGACATACTCTTCAGGTAAAACTAATAACACACCCATCCCTATATTTCAGAATATTCCGTATCCTCACTTTCACTTATCCGAAATCGAAGAATTAGTATGAAATTCTTCTATAGCTGCAGTTTTGTTCAAAATTGCCCCGAATTCAGGATGAAAAGTTCAGTCCGCTTCCTCTTACATCGAAATGAATTTCCTCTTCCAGCAGTAATTGTTTAATTGGGTCGCCTTATTTTGTTCAGTTCCAGCTATGACTTTTCATGCTATACGATGATTGCAAAAAGAAACAAGGGAACTCAAAGGGTGGGACTGCATCCAGACAGAAGCATTGTAACCTGACCCACATGATGGAACCATCCCCATCAGCAACATTAACCTAGCCCCGCCACTCCTCCCCCCTCCGTGTCACTGGTTCAGTTTGGGCCTTTGGATGAATACCCCTGGCATAAATACTACGATGCATATCACATAACACCCCTTCAATAATTATCATCTAGTGTCACTAGTCATTATTTCCATAAAACTGCCTCTTACAAAACAATAATATTCTTGAAATGTTGTACATGTCGGGTCATACGCTAAAGTTGTGTCAGTATATAATACATAACTTTAAGCATATATGACATGACAATAGTTTCAATACATCCATGCATACATCCAAATTCTAACTGCTTCTCCTTGGTAATTTTCACCTAATGAACTGAGATTCAGTTCATAAATCAGGTTCATAAATTAAGGCTCAACTTTCTGCTCGACATCCGAGTGTGGATGTGACAGCGCTCCTCAAAGATGATGTTCCAACCCAGGACTGTTTAATGATAGGCAGGAAGAGACACACACAGTCTAAAGGCCTTTGTACAGGAAGTTCAAATTTTTTGTATGCGTTTTTTGAATGTCGTCCTTAAAAAATAGTTATAGAGAAACCTTGCACACCGAGTCATGCATTTTAATATTCTATAATTGCAGAAATTAGCAATAAGAAACATGGAGTTGTCAAACAGTGAGGATTATTTTGCCATACATTTCATCAAGATTGAACCTGTTCCAAGAACTTTACTGATGGACAAAAGTTTCAGAGTGGGTGTGTAAATGTAACTGACACAACATGAGGTTGTAAATATTTTTAAAAGTGCAACAATTTCAGATGAAAGACATGGACTTGCTGTGCAATGGCCTTCAGTCAGCTGCAGATTCCCTATGAAGTCCCACATTGACTGCTATACGAACATATTACACAGGAAGTCTAAAAGTCAGCAGTGACCCAGCCTGTTAACGAGTTACCAGATGCCAGTCGGCTGGCCTCTCACCATATGTGGGTAAGAACGGCAAGCAATGCTAAGATGAACGACAAGTCAGGATGCTGCAGTCACCTGGCCACAGCTGCACACCTCCCAGCTGCAGGCCACAGCTGCACATCCACAGCATCTGTGCATCCAAACCACACGGCATATTAAGCAGTAACCCCACTTCACCTTCTCTAAAAGAAAAGTATGTTCTCATAGGAATCACTTCTGAGCAATGCCCCTCATTTCCTTCCGAACATGACTGAGTGTCTGAGAGATAAAGAAATCTGAGATGCATCGTCATGCCACC
Source organism: Mormyrops boulengeri (assembly GCA_026781065.1). Lineage (NCBI taxonomy): Eukaryota > Metazoa > Chordata > Actinopteri > Osteoglossiformes > Mormyridae > Mormyrops > Mormyrops boulengeri. The sequence continues at coordinate 9,190 of JAODLD010024366.1, forward strand.
GAAGTCAGTTTAGAAGGCAGCCATGACACATCTAACAGTCTACAGATCCTTCTTGGGGCAAGAGAGCATGAAGGCACTGCAATTACCCCAACAGCAAATGCAGCCTTGCAGCTTGCAATGTGGTTCTGCCATAGAGCCATTTCTAAAAGGATAGGTTTTCCAGTCTTGTAGGGGGTCAATGCAACCCAAAGCCTTTTAACAGGCAACGGTAACAAGCAAAAAAAAAATTCAGGTAGACTAAGAGCAGAGCAGTACTACTGTGGCAGGAACACCTTCACAGCTTTGGCCCAGAGCCTCAGTGTAAAAGGTCTCCTCGCTTGGGGTGTTCCTCCATTCGTGAAATCGCAATTCAGCCATAAAACAAGCCAGACGAGTTCCAAACAAAAGGAGCGACTTCTCTCGGATGCCAACAGGAACACTTCCTGTTTCAGAAGAAACTCCTTGGGAAGAACAGAGATCCATCCTATTTGTTTGGAATATACAATACGCTGAACCAGTTGTCATTTCCTGCCTTGGGTCTCATGCTCTTGGAGGGTACGACTACAACTTAAAGCATTATTCCATGTTGAAATGTTTCTTGGCAATGGTGAGGTGACAAATGAATCACGTAAAAGGAACGTGCCACAGAAGTAAGTATCAACACCCCAGATTGCATCATAGAAGTCTGCCGCTCCTCCAGTATCAACTGATCACTACACTGTTTCTGCCCAACAACAAATTCCTCGGAAATACACAGGAAGTCCAGTGAAGGTACACAGGTTGACAGGGGTCCAGTATTATTAAGCATGTTAGCAACACAAATTATACACAAGGTAGAAAAACTAGTTCTCTGGCGTGCATTGTTGTCAGACGAACAAAATTTGTTTGTAAATGCGAGCATTGGTTGGACCTGAATGTTATTACCCTTGTATTTCCAGTGATCACTAGTTGAGGTAGTCGCTAAATGAGGAGAGGGTGTATAGGTAATTTATGTACAAGAGAACTGATAACAGAAATGACATCTAAAAAGTATCAAAAATATTTTCTTCATAAAACAAATATGAAAGGACAACCCCATATGATATTGGCCATCCAGCCTATAAATACAGGCACCTGCCACTCAGCATATTACAACACAGTTCCAACGTGCTTCAGACTGGGGCTCAACAGCTGACCCGTAATCAGCACTCCATCCCCACAGTGCAGTGGTATGCTTTGCTAGGTTCTCACCTGGCTTTACCATATTTACAGGCTGACCTCACAGCCTCGTTCTGTTGTTACAGGATTACACTTCACATCAGATTATTACACTAGGTATCAGACAATATGATCACCACCTTCCAGATCAGATACTTTAGATATTGCTAATTGCAGTGAACTAACAACTACGTGGCAAAGACACTTAGGTGATGTGGTTGATTGGGCAGTGGGGGTCTAATGGATAGGGAAACGCACTGATAATCGAATGATTGCTGGTTTGAATCCCTGACCAGCAAAGTACCAGTGAGTACGTTTACATGCACACTAAGAAAATCGAATCATTGTGTTAGTCCTACTAAAACTGGACTCTGATGTTTATATAAAACTTTAATAGTCTGACTGAAATCGAACTAAAACAAAATCTCGAAATCGGACTAAGAAACCCAGATTATGCGATGATGGGAACTGATTTACTCTGCATGTATAAGCTCAAACGGACTCAAACTGGACTAGGCGATCTATGCATGCGCCGCAGTTTCTCCCCAGGGCTTTCACCCGGAAGTAACAGGAGAAGCCTGTACACAGAAGAAGCTTGGAGCATAGCAAAGGACATAAAGCACATACGAAATGTACAGCACTGTAAAGCTGTCCAATTCACCGCTCAACTAAAGGGTGCTTTCCCACTGCACCAGGTACTTTTGGTACTTCAACATGCTGGTTTTCCACTGGCATAAAAACTCGTCCTGGCGCCGAATGACTTCATAGCGCCAGGTGTACTATTTTGTACTGAATATGAAAAATGGCTGTAATAGGACCGGGTGACATGCGATTTTAATACCAACATCATGTGTTATGGAAATGCAATTCTTACATTGCTAGTCCGCTAGATTAAGATCAGTCTTTTTCTTAACTTGAGTTTGGTACGAATATTACAGCGTAGTCTTGCTAAAATATTTTTATTCAGTCATAGGGGGGGAAAAAAAACCTAGCAAGTTTTGCCACTGTAATAATTATTCATTTTCAAGAATATCCAACATATCTTTAAAAATCAGTTTAAAGTTTACCTCCGCTGTTTTTGCCTGAGCAATGCATGTGGTCTCCGAAACAATCATTTTCATCCTAGCTGTTTAAATCACTCCTAGACGGGTTTGTGAAAAATTTATGTTGATCTCCTTTGTTTCATAAATACCCCAATATTTATTACAACAAAATGACACTGCAATATTTGAAAAATTTCCAATACCGTGCTGTCATAGTATATTATACAAAATACATTATTTCTTGTTATGCTCTCCTGATCTTGTTGTATCTGTTCTTCCGACCAGATTGCAATTACATCTTGTGTCACTTCATTTGTCCACACATCCATTATTATTATAATTTTTTTTTTTTTTTTTTTCTACATCTGTGATAATAGGTCAAAAGGAAAAAGCCCAATACGAACAAGCTGAAAGGAGCCATATTGCCACCTATCATAGTGGAGTCAGACATATTTCGCTCAATAATTAGATTCCTCTCTCATGCATGTATGTGACAAGGACAGTAGTCCGATTAAATGGCGTAGTTGAGCTATGACCATAACTCAACTAAAGCTGTGCATGTAAACAAAGTGACTGACGTACCCTGAGCAAGGTACTGCCCCCAAACACTGCTACCTGGGTGCTGAATCCAGACCAAGATTTTGTTTCAACTGACCAGTACAGAGTCACAGTCACAAAGTACTCAATGAGTTGGTTGAAACAAAATCTTGGTCTGGATTTTTACCTTTGGGAACCAATGACCATTGTCAGTATCTAATGAACTACAGCCAACGAGAGAAAAGGCCCCTGTACCACCAGGGGTCACAGCACCAGGGAAGTAGATGGTGTCTGCAGGTCGCTGTTTTCATATGAAAGTAATATTACCGATAACAGAAGCCCTCTGCGCTATGGTTATGCATTGCTTTATGACAAGAGGAAGCAGCCCTGATCCTGGAGTGCCGGTATCCAGCAGGTTTGCAAATTCTACCTAGTATCTGATCGACCACACCTGATCTCAGGCAGACAGTAACTCCTCAGACAGGGCAGAAAACCTGCTGGGCACCGGCATTACAGCATCAGGGATGCCCACTCCTGGTTTATGACATCATGCCACTAACAAACCTCTAACAAATTAGCGGGTCTGCAGGTACTCACGCTCTGTTTCCTTGTGAGACAGGACCCGTACAGTGACCTGGGCCGAGTCTGACTGCCCCTTGGAATCCGTGACGGTCAGCTGGAACACGTACTTGCCCGGATACAGGTTGGAGAGCTTCACCTGGTCCTCCAGCTGCATTTTCTGGAACACCAAGTTTCAACACTGCAGTTCTTTTGGTACTGAATAAAATGGCCATATCACCAAAAGAGTCCTTTAGACCAGGGGTGGGCAATCTTATCCAGAAAGGAGCGTTGTGTATGTGGGTTTTCGCTGCAACTCCCTGGTTAGATTACCAATTAGAGGACTGATTGGCTGAAAAGTCCTCACACCTGGGTTTGAACAGCTGGCCTAAAAGGTTATCCCAAAAACCTGCATACACACCGGCCCTTTGTGGATAAGATTGCCCACCCCTGCCTTAGACTATAGCGCCATGACAACAACAGTTCAACCTACTCTGTTCATAATCTGCATCTTAAGCAGCACACGTCCCAAATGGTGAAAACAGAGGTAATATCTTTCACAAACAAAGCCGTGTACATCTGCATAATACATCCATCCATTTCCCAAACCGCTTATCCCACTGGGTCGCAGGGAGTCTGGAGCCTATACAAAAAGCAATGGGCACGAGGCGGAGAACAACCCAGCCCATCGCAGGCCACACTCACACACCATTCACTCACACATGCACACCTACGGGCAATTTAGCAACCCCAATTAGCCTCAACATGTCTTTGGACTGTGGGGGGAAAGCGGAGTACCCGGAGAAAACCCCACGACGACGCGAGGAGAACATGCAAACTCCACACATATGGAACCCAGGAGGAGACTCGAACGCTGGTTCCAGAGGTGTGAGGCAACTGTGCTAACTACTGCACCACCATGCCACCCCTCTGCATAATACATATAATATATAAATACTATACTAGCCTATGATAATTTAATCAATGTCACAGAAGCGTGCAGTATTAAACCACAGACTAGAGGTGTTATTAAAAGGAAACAAACCTGTACGTACTCGGGATTACAGACAGAACATACCCAAATACATTATACAAGGAATGACATACTGAACAGATTTTTGCAACAGCTAATTATTCTGTCCAGTTAGATGCAAAAAATCCTACCTCCACAGTGACCGATTCGTTCCCACTTAGCAAGGTCCACTTGTAACTAACGATCTTATGATCATCTCGGCTCTGGAAACCGTTCAGAAAGACATCGGTCGTCGGTTGAACAATCATGTCCTCCCCAGCGTTGGCCACAGGAGGCCGGTCATCTTTTCCTTCAAGAGGACAGAAAAGTCCATATTGATATGCGCATTGCCAACTTTTATTCAAAAGGTAAAATTCGAGACAGAGAATCAAATTCCTTTTAGAATAGACGTATTTCTTTAATAGACCAGCGACCCTATCCATCTGCTTCTTAATTCGCAATTACCGAAAAACAAGCTTATATATATATATATTTAAATAGTTCTCAGTACGTTGCGAAATCCCTTCCCCACCCAAAAAACAAACACCGCCGAGAGAGATTTAATCAATGGCTATGTGGATGTGTAGTGAAGGTTTGCGAAGGCGGCACGTAAAACAGTGTACTGACTTGGAGTTTTTTGGTGGCCGTCCAGGTAGTTATCGAAGACACTCTTCAAGATGTAACTGTTGAATCCCGTACGTTTTACAAACGTACAAACATGTCTGTTTGCGTACAAACAGTCGAAAAGATAGCAGCTTTTCACGGCGTCTCCCTCCACATTCTGCTCCAGCATGGCCAGGTTACAGGTGCCATGTTCGCAGCAAGCGTGCACACAGTCTTCGGCGTGCTCCACGGATGGGGAGTCGATGAAGGTGGCCCCGTTCTTAACCGAATCTGTTACATCCACGAAGAAGTCCTTCTTCCCTTTCTTGAAGTTTCCTAGGCAGGGCTCGTCGACGCACTCGGAAAATTTTTGAATTAAGATCAGTGCGAAGCATAATAACAATCCACTGAAACACCGAGTCATTCTTTAGGTGAAGAGCCTTTGTTTCTTTCTAAAATAAACGCAAAAACACGCAGAGATTAAAAAAATATATATATATCAAAAGCGAACGACTCTTAGATGCTGGTCTGGTCATTTGTCTTAAACAATAAACATTTTAGATAACGCATGAATGTATAGCCATAATGATATACAGCTTATTTATAACTAATAACTTGTAGTATAGTTTGTATACTTACATAGCTCGCAGTCTGTTCTCTAACGAAAGCAAATAAAAAGAACGAAGAAAGACACTTTTTATCGCGATTGCGATGCGACACGGCTTCCTCCCAGCTCGGACCTGTTGAATTGAGGAAGTACGTTGGAGCGCCGCTCCTTGCCGCGGCCGTGACGCAGCCAGCCTGGGGCTCACCTGCGAGCGCCCTATGGCAAGCCGTTTTACCATTTAATCGCTAGACCGGATATGCACAGCAGAATGTTCATTCTGGATATCTGTAATTTAATTCCCACTAGGAAAAACTCCCATTTCACATATCTACAATCCAATTGTTACTAGTCACAACGTATTTCGGATATTCTAAATTACATTATGGATATCTAAAATGGTGGTATCCTTTCGGATATCTGAAATTAAAATTATAACTAGTAACAACTGAATTGTAGATATGTGAAATGGGAGTTTTTCCTAGTAAGGATTCAATTGCAGATATCCAGAATGAATATTCTGGATATCTGAAATATTATTGTGGATATCTGAAATTAAAAGCCCAATAGACATGAATGGCAAAGGTGATGTAATGTCTCCTAGGAAGAATGACGTTGTGGATATCTGAAATGACAATTGTGGATTGGAAGAATGCCATTGTGGATATCTGAAATGCTCTTTTTGACTAGGAAGAATACAATTTGTACTAGGAGAAAAGCTATTGTGAATATCTAAAATGTAATTACGGATAGGAATGTGACTTGATTAATTGTTAAAACGTCATGTGCCCTTATGTCATCGGACGGCGGGGCCGAAAGCTGCCAGAAGCCTCAGCGTAAACACATTCTCGCATTTTAGGGCCACACCGCAAGCCAGGAAATGGAGACATGGAGCCAAGGTCCGTCAAATTCGTCCCTATTCGTTGTGGATTTTTTTGTTTTGTTGTTTTTTTCTGCAGTTTTTTCCCGCGTCTGATATAAAGTTTTCCATTATGTGCGCTAGACTGTTTCTGAATCGCTGCATTCGGCGTAGGTGGATTTGTCTTTATGACAAATATGAGTTCTTTTGTTCAGTTTAAGTCCAATTTTTACTGTTTTGAATCGTAAAACGTGGTATATGTATATTGCCTATACCTATCAATAACAAAACCCTGCATGCGTATAATATAGTAAGCAAGATAATAGGAATTTTAGTTATACATATGGGGAGTTCACACATTAATAAATGGTGTCATTTGTCATACTCCCGGATTTTTTAACAACGTCTAACAGGAGGCAGAGCTAGTCACCTACGGAATTGCGTATGCCATTTTATCTCATCTTCTGTTAGTTTCGAATGTGATACTCATTGCAGATTTTGGAAGATAATTTAATTTTATAGGCAACTTTGCACGTATTTCCAAATATTATAGTGAAAACATGTTAAAAGATACAGTATTAAAGACGTTTCCAAGTATATGCCCGGCGATGCGTTGGACCCCGTCCTGGGATGTTCCCTGCCATTCGCGCTCGTAACTTCCGGGATAGGCTCCGGACCCCTGTGACCCGGCACAGGACCGGCGGGTATAGAAAATGGAAGATGGATGGACGAACGATGAGTACGTACGTACGCCGTTGAGGGTTATACGGCTAAATAGTAACATTTAAATAAGCCCACAGGGGGGCAGTCACGAGCTTACATCAAACGTGTGCGTCTATCTTTTATTTATCCAACCGCTTATGCACTACGGAAACTTGAGCTGGGAAGCATATGGAACAAGGCTGGGAAAACCCTGAACAGGATGCTGGGCAATTGCATGGTATATACAGTGCACAATTTAGAGAAACCAGGTTGCCTGAACAAAAATGTCTGCCAAATTAATAAACAAATAAATACAGTGACGATCAAAATTTGAGAACAAGAGACGTTTTCGTAATATACAAAGTCACAGCATGTCTGGATTCAGAGTTATTCTAACCTGAATGGGTGCATTTTAATGATATTTAATTGATGAAAACTATGCCACATCACAAAATAAACAGTTCAAACAAAAAATCTGAAGAAAGCATGCGATCAAAATTAGAGAACGATTTGTTATACTTGACAGTTTTGGATCAAATCTGAAATAGCTTAAAATATCTGGCAACCCAATCTACTTGGCAACATTGGTAGGGATTTTGCAAGATGGTGGGCCTCTCCAAAGTGACTGAAATTTTGTGACGTCAGGTTGTTCAGATAAAGGCTGACAAGATGACCCTCTTAGCTGTTGAGAGAGAAGTTCGTCATTCCAAGAGCTTTATTTCTTGACTATTGAAGCTGTACAAGGAAACAGCCATTCAAGTCTCAAAAACTGCCTGGTCACCCACATACATGTAAGATGAATGTGCAAGGGAACAGGATGATAGGGAGACTTTCAGTGGGGGACCAGTTCAACACTCTAACTAGAATTGCTCACCAAATCAGTTCTGGACAGGGCAAGAATTTGTCTTGACAAGGTCTTGCTGTCTGGGACAATATGGACTGAAAGCCCACTTCACAGTGACCAAGCCGCTCATCAGGAAGAAGAATGAAAAGGCTTTTGCTTAGGAGCATGCTGTGTGGACAGAGGAGAACTGGTCCAAAGTACATTTCATTGATGAAAGCAAATTTAATTTAGTTGGTTGGGAACTAATTGTGATCCATGGGAATTGTAATCCATGACAATGCCCCTTACCACACTGCAATACATGTAGGTAATAAGCACAGAGTACTGATCTGAACCCTATCAAGTATCTCTGGAAGGTAACTGGCAACAAAATTATGGCAAACAAACCTAGCACAGTTTTGTGGAAGAAACTGGAAGATGAGTAGAACAAAATCAAGTCAGAGCAGTGTAAGAAAGTGGGTATGTCCTGTGGGCACTGATGTGCCAGTTATTGAAAGCAAGGGCCTCTATGCTTCATTTATTCATTTCTGAAAGTTGTAACCATAAAAAAAAAGTTGACAGAATTAATTTGTAGGCTTCTTCTAAAAAAATTCAACCATTCTCTAATTTTGATCGCATGCCTTCTAAAAATTTCTTGTTTAAACCATTTATTTTGTGATGTGGCATAGCTTTCACTGATGAAATATGATTAAAATACATGTCTTCTATTAATGTTAGAATAACTTTGAATTCAGATAAGCTGTGACTTTGCATATTACAAAAATGTCTCTTGTTCCTTAATTTTGATCGCCACAGTAAAAAGATGTGAATGCAATGTAGAAGTAAACGTTTCTAGATGTGCGAACTTCACACAGAGGATACAGTGGGATCCTTTTCTACTTTTACTATCTTTTGACTCCATATCCAGCTCATGTGGGTCATGCAGCTATTTCAAAAAGTACGTGCAGATAAAGCATCAGATAAATTCACTGCTCTCAGTAACAACACAGTTCTTCGTTACTCTCTGACATTTAATGAGTTGTTAATAATGTTAATAACTCATTATTATTTCATTTATATTATTTTTTCATAGGTTAAAGCGTCATCATCCTGATCCTTTCTCTTCTACCCCGACTGTCTGATAGCTCTCTGTTCTCTGTTCATAACACACACACAAGCTCCTTTTATTAGCATCCTTCATTAAAGAACAAGGAGCAAGTGAGCGAGGGATGGAGAGAGGAGGGAAAGGAGAAAAACAACAGTTTGAGAGGAGCCCAGAGGAGAGTGAGGGAGGATTCTTAGTTTCCTCCGCTGTTTCCCAAGGGACTCAACAAGCATGGCATCGGAGGCAAGCTCCCAGCCAAGAGTGATGTTCCATACCCCGGAAAAGGAGAAGGAGGATGAGGAGTGCCCCCGGTGTACTCTTGTCAAGCTGACAGTCAAGTACAACCGCAAGGACCTGCAGAGAAGGCTGGACATCGAGGAGTGGATAGAGGGCCAGCTACACCTGCTCTATGACTGTGAGGTAAGCACACAGCCAGGCCTGTGCTCAGCACAAGCACAGGAATGATTGCAATGTATTTTACAGTTATACAATTAAAAATGTTTAAGGAAGTCTGTGAAGGATACTGCTTAAAGATACTGTGAAACAGAAACACATCCAATTATTTTAGAAACATTTCCATAACGTAAATATTGTAGTCATTTTACTTGCAGATGCATTTAGATATTTAAAGGATTTGTAGATATCTTTAAAATATGTTGTTTTATATGAAGACTAGTGCTGATAATTGAAGTTCTTCAAATATACCACGGAACAGCTATTACAATATAAATTGTACATGGACCACCAATTAAGTTATATTTATTTATTTCATGCACAATATTGTTAATACTCGGTATAAACTCTTGCCAGTTTGTTTTTGGACAATAGGTTTTTATCTCAACACTTTGCTGCTGTATGGAAAATAATTTCCCGTGGGATCAATAAGAAGTCATCCTATCGTTTAATAATGGAATACAAGGACTGAATAATAAATATTACCGACAAAGATATTTTCACCGTTTATTTACTCATTTCCACAGAGCCCATTAGGTGTCTATGGGGCGCCGTTTGTAAAGGTACTAAGCATTTTTGTACTTGCCAGTTATTCAACATTTAGTGCAATTTTATGACATTTAGCTAGAAGTCAATGGTGTTGTGGATCATCAGATTTTTTTGCTGTGT
>JAODLD010024367.1:0-19284 GCA_026781065.1 Mormyrops boulengeri
CGAGCCCTGGGGGGGGAGCGGGTGCGGGACCCCGCGCCCCCTGGGGGGGTTGGCCCCCCCCCGTGGCCCGGTGCCCTGGTCCCCCCCCCCCCCCCCCGCTCCCCACGCCCCCCCCCCCCCCCAGCGTTTTAATGAGGCTGCAGGATCAGCACTGCTGCTATAGTTAGACGGCCCGTCGACAGCTGCCTCCGGGTACCAATGACCCCCTTCCAGCAGCAGGAAGAGGAACCGGCACAGCTTCCCATAAACACGTATATTTTTGGTTTTGTTTACAAATAAACAGAGTTGAATCCTTTACACACACCACAACTCCACGTTAAACCCTTTGAAATCTGTTTTGTTCATTTGTTTTTTGAATAATATTTAAGTCAGTGTTGCCTAGTCCTTGACTAAACTGCAAAGACGGCTTGCATGATCATTTTGCCATCGCCGGAGCTTAAAGCAAATAAAGTTACCAAGGCCTGGTGTTGTCAATGACTTGAGTTAGTTACTTAACTTGCTCAATGGGTTTTCTTTTAATCGCTTTGTTTTCACCTTGACCCCAGGGCTGTTAAACTCATGGCTCATCACCGGTAGCATCAACCTACCTGGGGGGGCGGGGGGCCATAAAACATTAACATATTTCACTTCCTGCTCGTCCCTTCTGTGTCTTTTGCATGTGAATAGGATAGCTCCGATTCCCCAGTTTGTAGCTGGTGCCACTATGTGTGTTTGTATGTGTGTTAGTTTAGAAAGTCTAAATCTGTAGAGGTATTTCACCATAACAGGGTGGAATCCATCGTCAACCACAGCTTGAAAGACGTGAGGACAGAGCTGCTAGCTTTCATCCTTTTTTTAATAACTAAATATCTGTACTGGTTTATTTTTCCTTTAATGTCTGTGGTACGATTCCTCAGTCTGGTCAGTTTGACTTTTTAACTGGTCAAACCCTATCTGTATACAGGAAATGCCTTGTTAACCATCATGGTTATTGCAGAAATTGCCCTGCACGATGTAAGGGGGACATCCCTTTAAAAGGAAAAACACATCTGTCGTTCTGGTTTTGTGGGTCTTTCTGGACGTTGTTGTGTCCGGGATCCTGCTTAGGGCTCTTTCTCCAGACCAGCGAGTCCCAGAGTGGGACACATGGTCAACAGAGCCCTTAATGTTAGTGTTATTTTATGGAGTTACATAAAGAAAAGACCAAGGATGGATCTCTGGAGCCTGTCTGGTTTTCCTAAATGACAGAGAAATCAGTCTGATAGCTCAGAAAGAGATTTACATTGTTGGTCATTTTTTGGCAATATTTGAGAAAGATTGTTTTCCTAACTCTGTATCTGTTATTTAAAAATTCACTATAATCTAGGAATTATGTGTAACCCTTAAAACTGTTGATTGCCATCAACAATATTAAACTCACACAGTAGACAACTACTCTATTCTGGGAGCTTTATGAAGTTCATGTAGTTTATGTAGAGGACAGCTGTCATGTATGAGACTATAAGTTTTTAAGTTTTACAGGAGAAACAGATTTTTTTCACTGAGGACACGTATTGTGTGCTACCCATAGTTGTGTAGTGGTGGTTGGGGTTTGGTCCTATTAGTCCCCAGAGCCCTTCAAACGGAGCAAGCGTTGTCCTGCCCTGTGTTGATATCGCTATGGCTACAGACAGCCTCGCATTCCACGGTTCTTCAGAATTAGACTTGGGGAAGATCTCAGGGATACCTCTTAAATGGCCCTCCCCGTACAATCAGAAATAAGCCAGGGATGTAACAAGCATCCTGACTGAGCTCTCGTGTATTTAAGGCAAACCTGAGGGCAGCCTGCCTGGATATCACCTCAGCTTCCGCCGAGCCAGTCTGTGCTTCCTGTAGCCTGTGTGGATGATGCCCCATGTTGGTTTTAGAAGATTGTTTCTCCTCTGGTCCATCTGGTTGTAACAAAGCAGGAAGCTAGTAGGACCATTCAACGATCAGCACATTTAGGGACCATAAAGAGTCATCAGACATATGCACTTTTGTAATTTTTTGCTGATCTCTTTATTTATGTGTTATTTATTTAACCTTTTTATTCTGGGAAAAAATGGGGGGGGGACTAGGGTTCGAGTCTCTACCATGGCTCCCTGTGTGTGGAGTTCGTATGCTCTCCATGTGTTGTCATGAGGTTTCCTCCAGGTACTCTGGATCCCATACCCCACCCCCCCCATTCAAAAACACGAGGTTAGTTGGAGTTACCAAATTGCCCATAGGTATGTGTGTGTGTCAGTAAATGGTGTGTGTGTGCCCTGTGATGGGTTGGCACCCCATCCTGGGTTGTTCCCTGTCTTGTACTCATAGGCTCCAGACCCCCCATGATCCTGAATTGGACAAGCAGTTACAGAAAATGGATGGATGGATTCATAAAAGCTAAGGACTCCTTGCTGTTATTGTAGATGAGCCTACAGATCAGTTAGTCTTTGGTTGTTTTGATTGATTTTGAATTCATCAAATAAAAGAGTGACTGAATTTGAATTTGGGGAAATTATATATTTGTCTTGAAGGCCCTTTATGTTAAATTGTTCTCTCAGTAATTATTGCCAGCTGTCTTTCACTATGGGTTGGATAGTAATATACCCTACATGGCCAGTTCATCATTGGATGTTGGTATGGATGGCAAGGTGCCCTCACTACGATGAAGTCTCTCTCCCAAAGTTGGCTGTTCATGGTTTAAAGTGTGTTGCGAACATATGGAAGAGTTTTGCTCCTAGAGATCAAAGCCAGCGACTGCTTTCAGATTAAGCTTCCCGGCATGCTTATCTCTCCACGGGCTGTCCATCAGCTAAGCCTGGAACGCCTCCAACACCTTTTCGCAAGTGCTCCGGTCAGCCATTTTGAATGTCCCAGTCATTGCTAGTCTTCTGGAAGGCCTTTACCTGCTGCAGCTATGTTTAAGGGAAGTCTTGACCAGTTTTTTTATCACCTTTGCATATGTGAATCAGTGCTTCCAGTAAGAAGAGATTCTACTGCAGGCAGGAGTCAGCAGTGTGGATTATTTTTATATTACATTGTGTGGACCAAATGTCCCTCCCAGTGTAATGAAAACCTGCTATTTTGACATTGTGGAGACCATTTTTCAGGTCCCCACAAAGATCTGTGAATGCAATCAATAGACTAAAACTGCCAAAAGTTTCATATTTTGTTTGGTTACTAAGGTTAGGGCTGGGTAGGGGTTAAGGTCGTCATGTTGGGATTAGAGTTTTCCCCATAGAAATTTATGGAGAGTCCCCACAAAGATATAATTACAAACTTGTGTGTGTGTACATGTGTCTCCACCTGTAACTAGATTGTCTGTCAGTCAGTAAGTCTGCCTGTTAGTTAGTTAGTTAGATGTGAATCTTTGTGCTCCCCAGGGAGGAGGGGGGTGTCAGGGCCCATTCCCCCCCCCCCCGCCTCATGCCTTCCTCTGTAAGCAGTGTGCCAGTCAATTTAATCGGCAGCCATAACGAACCATGACCGGTTTTACACAAGCTCCTTGTTACAGTATCGGATTTAAACTTTAGTTTGGCAGAATGGCAACTTATTTTTACAACAGTAATATGACTTGATGATGCCGTGTCTGTCTTTTCTCGGTAGCTGTGTCGTTTTGTCGTGTTATTTAGCTGTCAAGTTGCCAACTTTGGTCAGCTGCCCGGAGTGAGATTTTCAGGTGAGTCTATGCACACATGCACACGCATTTACATGTATGTAACAGTTTTATTACCTTGTAAATAGTCTGTGTGGTTTGCAAATTACCCAACACTTTTGATGTAGCTAATTTTAGGTTTATAATGGTATAATATAGATTTGCCCTAAGATTTCTTGCGTGAGCATGAGAGTCTGAAAGCGTGAGGGTCACACCAGGTGTGTGAGAGTCGGCCACCTTGTAGCTGTTGGTGCAGAAAGTGTCCTACTGGACTGGGCCTCAGGTGGGGGCCTTTCCTGCAGCTTTTGGACACCTGTCCCAGCGCCAACCTTAAAGGGCCGGTACAAAGACACCCTCAAGCACTTGATAAGTGTTTTCCCTGAAGAAGAAAATCCATTGCAGTATGTAATTTTAACTCTGCAAACCAGAAGTGTTACCTATGTCTTCAAAGCAATTATAGTTTCTCCTGCAGGTCTGTTCTCTGGAACTCTAGGCTTCTGATGGTTTAGCCACAATTGCCTTGGGGCTGAGGCTGTATTTTTGCCTCCCATATTGTTTTTTCAGATTTTACAGGTGTTTTTGTCCATCATACTTAAGTTTGGCAGGGCACTGCTGAAATGCTAAGGTGGAAGACAGGCTGTGTGAAAATTTTCTGATCTGTCTGTATCGGTTCACCCATTCAGCACGTTTTTTTTGTGCTTCGTTGACCAAAAACGAGGTGTGTGTTAGCTGGTATGATGCAGGCAACGCTCTGGGGGTGGAGAGTGCCAGGAAGAGGCTAATCTTCTCGGTTAAGTATGAATAGGTCTCAGTGAGTCACATTGTGTGAAATGCCCTTTGTGCCTGGTGACTCAGTGCCTTCCTGCATACCCTACACTGGATTCTCGCACAAGTGAATTTGTGTACAAACAAGCCTATACAGAGTCCACTTCCCAACATGCGGTTAGTGTACATCTCCCGTTCTGTTGGAAGGAAACAACTCTAGTGGGACGTGGCCTTAAAGACTGAGGTCTTAGCTCCATCTTTGTTACTAAAGAATTGGTTTAACATTATGATTTTTGTAGCTCCAGTGTACGGCTAACCTGAGCCCAAGGCTGCCTGGCTACAGGCCACAGGCCCATATGACTGGGATTAGCAACTGGCTGATGATTGGATGAATGGATGGATGAATGGATTTTATTTTACTGTACGGTGAGTAAAGGTCATTCTTGCTAGTTTCAGTTTTGAATTGTAGCTCTTGGGGGAGAGAAGCCCCTTCAAAAGATTTCATTCTAAATTACCAACCGCTTCTCAGTTGAGGTGGGGATTAAGTTTCCCATGTAGTGCAGCATAACAGCTATAGTTCATTGGTTTTTATTTTTACTTGGCAGGAGTATCTGCTAAGCAACATTTTACAGTGATAAAGTTCTGGTAAAGCCTAAAGCTAGTGTGTAAATCTGAGCTCCCTGTGTACTATATGTGTACCAGGAATGCGATAGGATCTTACTTTTGGACTTGATGGGCTGTATTCACCAGGCGGAAGTCAGACCCAAGGTTGGGTCTTTGAGGTCACTGGGTTATTTGCAGAAGCGAAGCCATAAAATGAGCGAATGAATCCTTTGAGCTGGCCGTCAGCTTTCCTGCATGTCGCGCCCTGTTTAATTGACGACGCTGAAAGTCAGTAGCACAGTTGCAAAACGCGGAAACCGACATCAAACACCGACCTGGGACACCGACAGGGATTTTTTGCGTAATGTCCGACGGAAGGCAAAGGGAGCCGCGGGGTGTGGTCCTGGGTGGGGAGGGGGGGCTGTGGGCAGGCAGATCAAGGCAGTGGGCAGCAGGACTCACCATCATTCCTGATGGGAAGGGGCGGGGGGCTGTGGTCAGCTGCGTGGTGGTTCCAGGCTAGAGTTGGAATGGGTGGTGGGGGGGGGTCGCTGGAGGGATTACGCAGCCCCTCCATCACCGCAGCAGATAAGAATAACCTCTAGCCGGCTGCAGCCCCACCCTGGCAGTACAGTTGACTCGATCAGGCCAACTTGGCGTTATCGTGAGGCATGTTGTGTGCAGATCTGAGTTTCCCCTCTGTAGCACAGCTGAGGAAAACCTAGTACTGGGTAGGAGGTGCACCCCCGACTCCCAACCCTGACCCCGACCCAGCCCTAACCTTAATCCTAAGTAACCAAACAAAATACAAGAGTTTTGGAGTTTTTAGTTATTTGATTGCAGATTCGCAGATTTCTTTTTAAAAAAGGTCCCCACAATGTTTGCGCCCAAACGTAATATATGCATGACCCCCCCCCCCCCACACACACACACAAACAGACTCAGCCAATATAAAAAACCGTCAGGTGGCTGTTTCTGCGGTGATGCTAAATCCACCATAATTGTGATCCCAAAGCAAACAGAATATACCAAAGCCTGCAATCTCGATTTTAGCCGGCTCTTTTTAACGGGTGGAAAGTTCAGGTATACTGGTTGGCTGAAACAAAATCTAGGTCTGGATTTATACTTAGCCTGAAACTTCCACCTCTGCTTGCCACATTGTGTGACTTTGTAGGACGTCATAAAAAAGTGGTAGACTGGATGGAGATTTATTAGTGGTGCTATCATGAGAGGGCGTACCACTTTGTCAGCATGTCATTAAATGAAATTGATGCCCCTCCCCCCAGATCGCCTAGGGTTTCTCCCATGACCCAAATGGAGGGTATTTGTGGGCCTCACTGTGAACAGCAAAATCCCCTTCTCTCTGCAGCCATGTTGACAAGATCACCACTTGGCAAGACCCCCGCAAGACCATGACTGGCGCCATAAACCACCCGAGCCTGCATGCCCCACCCACCCCTGGCCCCGTGCAGCAGCATCCTGTGGCCCAGACGCAGCCAAACCTTGGTAATTGCCGCCTACACCTTCTAAGACCTGGCCCACAGGCGTAACTGTACAGCCTGGTGTCACAACACTCACCCTGCGGCGTACAAATCTGATAAAGTCAGTAATGATTATACTTATACTAACAAGCTTCTTAGCCTCCCTTTGCACCGCTGTTTCTCTTACTTTCAGTCAAAAATAAAGATTACGTTTACACTTCTACTGATTTCTCAATGCTGCCCCCTAATGCGGCGTGGCTGCTTTAAGGTAACATAAGAAGTTACACGTCTATGGGAGGTAGTGCTCCCATGTGACCATCACCTGACCTCGGTGCGCCCCGGGGTGCTACTCACACTGCCCCGAATCCCAGGGATTCCCGTTCAGGACGGCAAAGTTTG
Organism: Mormyrops boulengeri; assembly: GCA_026781065.1. Classification (NCBI taxonomy): domain Eukaryota; kingdom Metazoa; phylum Chordata; class Actinopteri; order Osteoglossiformes; family Mormyridae; genus Mormyrops; species Mormyrops boulengeri. Next base: position 6,889 of record JAODLD010024367.1, read on the forward strand.
TGACACCCCGCTCTGGATGGAGGGAACTCAGTTTCCTTCCGGCGGCGCCATGAGCAGCAGCGGCTAACTGCGCTTACTGTAAGGACTGGAGCCACATCATCTCGTCTCACTGTATACATGTATATAGCTGAGATGACAATAAAGTTCACTTTGACTTGACTTTGACCTACTCAGGTTTCATGTTTAATAATCGTAAATATGGACTATTCATGGATATCGTTAGCAAGCCACTGGACGAGGTAAACAACCCCTTACAGGTCTGCTGAATGATACCCTGTATTTTTCTTCCCGATAAGTTAAATCGGTACATATTGTAACTCATTTTAATGATTGCACAAGGAATTAACAAGATTTTAACGCTAGTGATGGAGGAGGTGGAGATTCAGACTTTTCGGTTGCGTTTTCGGATGCGGGTTTCATGCAGTATTAAGCACGGTATGGATTAACTCGCTTCCCATCAGTCACTCTCAGGGCTCCCAGTGGTTTTAATCTGAGGATTGAAAATACACCCGAATTTCGTTTCATCGTTAATTAGATCTGAGATTTCTTAAGGGAATTTTTATTCTTATCCTGTCTGAGATCAAGGCTGTTAAAGCAAAGAAAGGTTGTGTCCAGATTAAATGGAGACCTGGTGGATCGGGAGTCAGTAAATGCAGTACACAGAATATTCTTCGTAAAGAGAAACATGTTATCGTGAGAAAGTGTCAGTCTTTCATCAGTCAATTCGTCATCAGGGTTGCTGAGTTTTGGGGGTGATGGTTCAGGGCCCCTCAGCTGTCAGCACAGGTGCTGATGAGCAGCTACTTTTGCCGCCTGATTGAGTAACTGACACTTCGTTTGTTTACGACGAACCTTCTTCAAACTGCATGAGAGATGTCCAGTTGGAAATCAATTTATTTTCTCAGTATGTCTCTCTCTAAACCACCAATATACATAAACACACACTCTCCCCCTAGACAGTAGCCCTCTACCTCAACTCTGATTGGTCTGCCTGCTGCAGAGCTTGGGATTGGCCCATGTGGGAATGTATGTAATTGGCTGTGAGCTGCAGGGAACAGCGGCCCCATACCATGCCTGTGCAATCACTCTCCATCCACACTGCTTTCCAACAGAGCTCTCTGAGTCCGCCCACTTTGGCTGCCTCTCCCTCCTACACTGGGCCTGGAACAAAGCTGGCAGGAATCCTATTTGTCAAGAGGGGAATTCTATCGCCCTTTGTTGTCCTGATGGAGATTTTCCACCTCTTTGTTCTCTTCTTTCCAGCCTGCCTAGTGACAGGCACATAACTCAATAGCAGTGTATTCTCGAACGGCTCCCCGGTCTCAAGTCCCACCCTGTCTTTCGGATCTCCGTTTTTGGTAAACTTTCAGCATTGGCTTCGGTGATGGTATTGTGTCACAGTGATGTAGCAAAGTGTAACTATTCTTAAGCTGAATCTTCTACTGATTTATGTAAACCTGTTTCGAATTACCCTTTACAAGAGACTGGAAGATGTTGCCATAACGATATGAGTGTGAGTTTCAGTGTTGGATGTGAGTTTTAAGTTAGGTTCTCCCCAAACGAGCTTGATGGGCCGAATGGCCTCCTCTCGTTTGTAAATTTCTTATGTTCTTATGTTCTAAGGTCAGAAGCATAAAAGACCCCCCTCCCTGGCAAACCTACACACTAAACAATGCAGCACGAATTTCACTGATGATGGGTAAAGGGCTTTGGGCTGTTGGTTTTACTGATCAGTACCACTGTGATGCTGCTGTTTAAACAGGACCACTGCCTGAGGGCTGGGAGCAGGCAGTGACCGCTCAGGGAGACACGTACTTCATTGACCACAAAACTCAGACCACATCCTGGTTTGACCCACGTCTGGATGCCCACCTCAGTAAGTACCATCTGGAGCTATGTTGCACTGGTCCTGTTAACTGGTAAATTTACAGACCGGAGTTGCATAACAGACCAAGAGACCTGAATGCTTGAGAGATCTGGTTGTTAATTTTAGTATTGCTAAAGACTGCTTTAGCAATGTGTTATATAGGTCAGACATGTTCCTGAAGAGTGGATTCAGCTCAACTCAGTCAACCCAAGAGTGAGAATCAACATTTACCCCTTTGATAACCTAAAGACACCAAACCGGTCCAGCATTTCCTTCGGTTCATATCTGGAGCTCCTGCTTCCGCATCGGCAGCGGCCCTTGCGCATTTCTGTGTTTGCCCGTCTGTGTGAATGCAGAAGGCCACTGGACTTACATATGGAGACATCAAAGATGGAAACTTTACCTTTACTCCATTTTTCCTTTTCTGCCCTTCAATGAGAGCTGGTGAAATTACCTCAGAAAGGTCTTAATTCACATCGTAACAGTTTGACAAAGCCTTGAGGAACAGTGAAATAAACAAACAAGCAAGCAAGCAAACGAAAGATACAGGTGGTAGATATTCAACATCCTAGTGTACTGCTCCTATAATAGCTTATATTTGTCTCAAAATATCTTTAAAAGCGACTACTTATAACTGGGCCAATTGGAAGACTGTATGGGGCATTTGGAACAGAGGTAGAGAAGTTTTCCCAAGTTTAAAAAATAGTATTGATAGGTGTATTTGGGATGTGGAAATAATAATATGTACTGTAATTGGCTGGGAAAATCGCAGCAGGTACCATGAGAAGTACCCAGGAAGACGCACCATGCACTTGGATAAGCCAATAAGCAATAGATCCTCATCCCAGTCAGAGTTCCAGTGTAAAATGAAGGACCGTCTTCCTTTTGCGCCATGCAATCCTCACGTGGAGCTTCTGGGTTCAGTGCTTACTCAGTGAAGTCAAAGACTCCCTGTCAGCAGCTGATCACCTTTAGCTTTTAATACGTTACAGTTTTTTAGGTCTGGAAAATTTCCCTTTGCAACTAAATCGGATAAGTAATACTCGTTTCTGGGAAACAGGTTAAACAATCGAGCCTGTGTTGCCAAAGTTCTCTAGCGCTGATCTACGACTGTTCACACAGACCTTTTTTTTCTCTCCTCTTTCATCCTCTCTCACTTTTTCTCCTTTTCCATCTCTCTTCCCTCCTATCTTCACCCAGGGTTTTGTTTTATTGTTTTTGGTATCACAGCATGCAGTATGATTAGTTGTCCAGCAGTGGGGCCTTGGTGGCGGATTTTAGCGACGCTGAGCCCCCAGCTGCCAGCACTTTCAGACGCGTGTGATAAAATACCTGCGAGTTTTACTTTATCTCTTTCCTCCGTTTTACTTTCAGTACAGCTTTTGCTTCGATCTTGAGTGACATGTCCAGGTCAAATTTGTCAGGAAGCTCATGCAATGAGAGTGATAAAGACCGCAGCTTGGAACTCACGCACCATGTTTCTTTGTTAGTCTTTGTTAGTACTGTTACAAAATCGGTTTTGACCTGGGTTGGAGCCAGATTCATTCTTTAAAGGCACAGTTTGAATATCAGCCTCAAGCTTGGAAAAATGGACGTTAGCATTAGCTTTTCAATAGATTGTAATGGACTTCAAACACCTCTAGGTAGGAATTTTCATTATGACACATTTCCTCCCTTGATTCCAATTCTTTATTCAGCAAAGAGTATTTAATCTAGCAATTTAGATGGATTTCCACAGGCTGTAAAATTAATGATGAATAATAAAGGACACATTATGGACACCATCCTGACTTTTCTTGGTCACCAGTGCCAGGAAACATCAAAAGGTATCTTGTATATCACAGCTTGCATTTTCACACTATGAAAAGTCTTCAGGACGGACTGTTCGGTCCACGCACAGTGAAACACTGAACACTGTCAGAACGCTAAGCTTGCAGGTGGGTTTAATCTGGAAGGAGGTGGCAAGACAGATGGCTTTTGTTTAATTTTAATGTCTACATCTGGTTAATGGAGGAGTTACTTGTGCAAGGTGTGTTAATATTGTGATTTCAGGGTTTCACACTCTCCCCAGACAGCTTCTGTTCTTTGAGAGTGCGACAGAAAAAACATGTAATTAAATGATGTTGCAAGAAAAGAATAAGAGCCTTATATCATTCTTAAGATTAGAATTAATAGCTCATGGGGGAAGTATATGCTGGATCAGGGTTGGGCGATCTTATCCGCAAAGGCCCGGTGTGTATGCAGGTTTTTGGGATAATGTTTAGGTCAGCTGTTCAAACCCAGGTGTGAGGACTCTTCAGCCAGTCAGTCCTCTAATTAGTAATCTAATTAGGGAGTTGCAGCAAAAAACCGCACATACAGCGGACCTTTCTGGATAAGGCTGCACACCCCTGTCCTGGGGGGAGACACTGTCCTTGTGGTTCTTATGACCCTCCCAATACTCCTTTGACATCACATGTGTTGGTTTAACTGTAACCCACATCGGTGTCGCTCCCGTTAAACAGCATCGGCCATGTTATAGCCCATTTAGCTGGCTTAACTTAAGACAGAAGTCCAACAGGAATGCTTCTTACCTAAACTCTTATTAGACAGTCATGACTTTCCAAGAAGCATTCCTACTGGACTTCGAGCATAAGTTAACCCAGCTGACTGAGAGATCCTGCTTCGTGAGATGCCCCCTGGAAGCTCGATCAGGGCCCTTACAGCCTCGCTCCGACCTGCTCCACGCACCATTCTGTTCCGTCATTAGATCACGGTGCTGTCCTTGGAGTCCACACTCATTTCACTCTGTCCGCTCCTGAAAGAATACCAGAGACTAAACCACAATGCTAAGCTATAACAGCCGTGTACAAGATACCGTGAGACTTGAAGATTCAGCCAAATGTGGTGTTTTTTTTTGTTCCTTAAAGAAGTAAATATGTTACTGACATGTTCCTGTGTCCATTTATTTTGTACTAACTTTTATACTCGATTGTTTGCAGTGAATGTCCGATAGATTTTTGGTCATTTAATAGCAGATATACATTTTGGCATATCCTTACAAACAACAAACGCAAAGTTCAGCTGTAACATCTCTCAGCTTCTTGGATATCATAAGTTTATTTTTGGTGAATCTCAAAAGCGCAGATAATGCACAGATAAGCAAGTCAGCAGCTCACTAAGCATGCTGGGATGGAGGACTTTGCATAGCAGTTAGGCCCAGGCCAGAGCTGTGCAGTTTAATGTTCCAGGAACAGCTGTGCTACAGAGAAACATTAACAGCTGTCGGGGAGCCATGCATCACCGGACAGTGAGCGGATGGTTTCGATTACTTATGGACATTGAGCACATTTCTGGTTCTGCTTTCCTGCAAGGAACACGAAGCACTGTCCCACGTTACTGCCAGCGAATGGCTGAATCTCCTGAAGCATTTCCTCTCCTCCTCTGCCCTGACAGTGATGCCCCCCCACCACCAGTCACACCCGCAGCAGCCGCCGGCCCCGCCCATGGCCCCCAGCGCCCCCCCCTCCCAGCCGGGCCTCCAGCAGCCGGGCGGACAGGCCGGAGTCATGAACCTGCCCAAGCCCTTGGCCGCCCAGCACCAGCAGAAAATGCAGCTTCAGCGAATCCAGCTAGAACGGGAGTGCATTCAAATGCGACAGGAGGAACTAAGGAGACAGGTAGTCCTTGTCGATGCGAATCAGCAGGGGGCGATGTGGTGCCCAATATGTGGTTGATGCAGGGATCAGCTTTTACTCAAAATGTAGACAGTTGTAGATTAGTCACAGAAATGCCAAGTTGTATTTTTGTATTTCTTTTCATAACATCGACTACAAATATCTTCTCCACAATATTCTTATCCTTCTTTATCTTGTCAGATGTGCACTGTTGGAATTACTTTTTAAACAGCAAAAAAGTCCTTCAGATATGACTCTTCAGAAAACCAAGGATCCCAGCTGAAGCCTCAGATGGTTGAAATTTACCCTTTGTTTTCATGCAAAGATTTTATTTTTAATAACTAGTTGAAGCAAACCTGAGTGCCCTCTAGTGGCAAAACTGTTGCCAGTTTGATTTTTCTTCTTTAGAGGGTGAGCCCACTAACAGAATGTTTGCAACAGTTTGTAACATGCAGACATACTGTTGTATATATGTGCTCTCCAAGACCACTTGATTATTTTCTAAGTGACCAATGGAACCTTAAGCAGGCATCTAATCTAGTAGGAGTTTTTTCCTGGTAATAAATGCTTAAAATTATCACTGTGTCTAGGGCTTTTCTGGGCATCCAGTCACTGCAGTTGAACTTCATAATGTTTCTGATTTACTAACATTTATTAAACTATCAGCTATTAAAATATATTCTTCCATTTGAAATATTTACCTGTTGAGTAACACCTTTGCAGCAGTTTCACCTGTAGCGTCACAGAAAGGAATCCTCTCACAATATAGCGCTATAGCCGTGAAACTCGCTGGTCTCCAATTTCACTCTGTAGCTGTCTTGACCTGTTGCACAACCATGCCATACCCTGGAAGCTGAGATACCAGTTTGTCCCCACAGTCAACTCAGGAACCAGATTTCCATCTACTGAACGACTGAACCTCAGTAAACATACAGAAATGTACATTTTGTTCCTTAAAAAATACCTCGTAAAGAATATCTGAGCACTGCACACAATACTGTGATTTTTTTTTTCAATCTGATGCTGTTCTTCACTCACATATCTCATGCTGTGTCACTGGTTCCTCTTTCTACTTAAGTTCCTTCAGTTCTTTAAAACTACAGAGCAGGGGTTTCAAACTCCAAAATATGCAGTGCTCCAGCCCACCGGGACTGGGGTTTGACACCCCTGCTATAGAGCAGTGTTTCCCAATCTGGTCCTCAGGGACTCACAATCGTCCATGTTTTTGCTCCTTCCCAGCTCCCTGCCAGACAGTCCACATTTTTGCAAGGAGCTGGGAAGGAGCAAAAACGTTGACTGTCTGTGTGGGTCCCCAAGGACCAGATTGGAAAACACTGCTATAGAGGCTCGTTATATAACACAAGTGCTTCAGGTCTCCTAGGATATGCTTTATGTGTGTGTAGAAAGCTCAGATCTGAGGCAGGCTCCTCTTAGTTGCCATCTGGACAAACATGCACTTTCCGTCATATAGATCACACCTCATGACGTGACTTGTGATTACAGTGAATCTGGTCTTACTGCATAGCTCAGGGATGGGGAACTTTAGTCTTCAGTTGGGCCATAAAATTTATTAACAGGTAAGATTGGGTCAGTCAGATTTGTTGAGTGTGGGGGGGGGAGGCTTCCATCTATATTCTGATTAGCCCAGTATTGGCCCAGCACATGCAAGCAATAGAAAATTGCACTGCAACTCTTTTTAATTGTATTAATTTTGCAATGCGGAATATTTAGAATTGAACCCTACAGTTTTCTGTAGTTAAGCTGCAGGGCATCTCAAATCAGCATATAACAACTCAAATCCATAGGCACACACAGGCCTATATGTTAACAAGAAATCAACGTATTGTTTGAAAATACCACAAAAGACAGTATACCGCAGTGTAAAAATGCGTGCAAGGGAGGAACATTAAGCGCAAACTACGCAAAGTACACGGGCTGTCTAAGTAAGCATGGGAGGGATCTAATTTTGTTACCATAATACTGCCCAAGCCTACGTCTAATCAAGAGATTTAAAGCGCACATAATACAACGCACAACAGAAAATGGAAAGAAGCGCTAAAGACAGAAAATTCGTCAGTATTGATCGGATTAGAGTCGGCTTTGGAAAGAATGATTTATTCATGCTGTATATTCGTTTCTGCCGGATATTCGGCTCACTCCTAGTGTTTCTCCCGGTCACTGTTTCCAGCTCCCCCTAGTGATCAGGCAGCATGATGTGCTAGAATTTACTTCACAATGCTTTAATCTTCTTCATTTATAAAACAAAAAATGCGTATATCCTCTATTTTCTGCTGACTGATCGTATTTTTAGTAATTAGCTTCATAATCTCCCGAATCAGTATCCCGAGCGAAGTTTCAGATGGAAATGAAAATGCCTCGTCTTGATGACTGCTAGCTGCAACCTGTCTGTGAATTCCCCTCTTATTCCCAGGAGGTGGCACTGTGCCGACAGCTTCCTATGGAATCCGATACCATGGCGCCTACTGCTATGACTCAGGGTACCATTCCCACAAACAGCTCTGATGCTATCAGGCAAGTGGCTTTCATCACCTGGTTACCTTATGATTGCTTTGCTTGGTTGCTTGCTATATGTTTGGACTGAGAATTATTAAACACAATTCAACCTTTTCTGAGAATTTTGGGGGAAAATGGTTTGTCATTGTTGCTCAGTTCTTCAGCCTGTCTCTCTCTCTCTTCTTTTGTTATCTTTATCTTTTATGCCAAACATTTTTTAATCACAAGTTATGGTCATTGACTATGATCATTGATTGGCTGAGGTATATTTGTTATGAACCATATTCTTTTTGTTGCTGCATGACAAAGCTAGAGAGAAAAATCAACAAGTAGCGCATTGTGTTAACAACCCAAGGGTGTAGGTTCGAATCCCAAGGAGCACACACAAATTGTAATGCTTCCCTCTACTGTTTAATTGCTTCTAAAGCAAACTCGGTTTAATTTCAGTGCTGATGTTTGTCTAGCTGCGTGAATCGCCCAGAATTCACCATAGAGTTCATTCTCTGTCCATCAGGGCAATGCTGAGCTAGGCTTGGACTGTGTCTCGCCCCCTGGTGGTAGGGAGTACTGTGCTTAAGAGCCCCTGTGTTTATGACCCTGTAGCGGACACTATCACTCCCGGGATAAGAGTACCGACAGCGGCTTGGGCCTGGGCTGCTGCAGCCACCCCACCACACCTGAGGGCTTCCTAAACATTGACGAAATGGACACAGGTACCTACGCCAGCCATTTCAGTTTGGACCTCAAATCCAAGCCATGATAATGCATAAATCATTTCAGGTTTATGACTGTCCAGACCTAAGTCAAGGAAGTGAATAATGATTCACAATTTTACGATTTATTTGAAAATGTAACATTATTAAAGCTAGCTAAATGGTATCCATGCCAACCTTTCTGATATCCTAACCTGCGTGCCTTTCCACAGGAGAGAGCCTGAACCAGGGCGTTATGGGAATCCCACAGACAAACCGCTTCCTGGATTTCCTTGACTCATTGCCCGGCACGGACGTGGACCTCGGAACACTGGAGGAGACTGAGCTAATTCCGATCCTCAATGATGAAGAGTGGTGCTGAAGCAGACCCTACCCTTTCTGCCTCAGTACTGGGCCAAAGCGGGGGCAGGGCTTTCCCCAAATCCAGCCTCGGTTCCATTAACTGCCTGAAAGATCATGCTTGGATCCTTCAAAAATCAAAGCGGCAAAAACGAGAAAAAAAAGTCACTAACCAAAGGCGCATTGTTTGTCTAGTAATATGCAATAGGTAGGTATTACATTTAGCACCATGAAATGCAGTATTTTCAAACTGAAGATCTACATTGTGCTCTTTGCTTTTAATGGCCTTCATTCCTATTTCTGAGAGCAATATCCAGAGCAGGTTTTTAAAAAAAAAAACAAAACAAGAAGAAAAAAGAAGAAGGAAAAGACTTATTATGAGTGTATGTGCGCTGATTGTGGTGGTGCCCCCTGTCTGTGGTGACACTGCGCTGCTCTGAAAATATCTCCATCCTGTCTTCCAGCAAATGGCCGCTATGATTTCAAAATCAGCTCAGAAGCCTTAAGAACAAGGCTTTTGCAGCTACCAAACAAGCCTTTTTAGTGCCTATGACATGCTACATGTTACAGTCTTTATAGCTTGACCTCTTTAAAGTTGATTTAGGTTTTAGGTATTTTAGCAGATCTGCACAAGCTGTTAATATTTTAGCAGTTGCAACACCACTGCACCAGACTCATATGTCAAGAAATTCCCAAATAGCCTTTTATGTTTTTTTAATATATATATATATATGTAGAATGCTACAGTATTCTTCTCCTATACTGTAAAATTATCCAAATATGTTCTTTAACATAAGGTCTTTTTTAGTTTTGTTAATATAGTTTGCATTTTAGTATTTATCGGAAGTTATGATTCTTTAGAGAGATTTTAGGGTTTTTAATAAATTTAAACTTAAAAGCACTACAACTGTGGATGAAATAAGATCTGAATATGAAGTGAATGTTAAGTCTGTTGATAATTTGGGTATCAGAAGTATCAGTGTGGTTATATTTTGCAATATTATGATCCATATAAATGAACAAATACTATGATCATATTCATATTGCAGGATAGGTTCATTTAAAGCCAAATGTTTTAAACACCTGAACACCAGGGAATATGTGTGGCGTTTCATGCCACATAAATAAAACTTGCCTACAGATATGTATAGAAAGGGTGCTAGAACGAAATGTATGGGGCCGTTTCATTTAAAACCATGCTACAATTCCATTTGATTGTTCAGATTCATATTTGTGTTGCATGTTGAACTGTATTTCCTTTTACTGTATTTCGGTTTGATTTATTCTGGGAGGGGAGGAGCCAAGATAGAGTGCCCTTCTGTTCGACCGATCAAGGCTATCCGAATTCCATGCGGTGAATCTTTATACGAAAAAAAAACAGGGGTGAGTTTCCCGAAGGCTTCTTAAGGCTACATCGTTCGTAAGTTCTATGTTAAAAGATGGAACTTACGAACAACGTAGCGTTAAGAAGGCTTCGAGAAACTCACCCCAGAACGATAAAGCTGCAGAATCCGTCTCCAAAGTGGTTGTCCTCTATCAGCCCATCAGGTTAAAGTAATGGGAACAGCAATCGCTAAAGTGGTACCACTGTGTTAATGTAAAACCAATGCACCCATCTGCTTATAAGGAAGACATCCATATTAAAGGTTAAAATGTGGACTTTGATGACACTGTTAGGAGGAGTGATTTATAAATTAAGTTTTAAGAGTTTGTTTTGGAGCACGTAGAAGTAAATACAGTATGATCGATGACGTAGTGAGACGTTTAAGGAAGTATGGCTAACTTGAATGGTATTACATTGGTTCCTAAATGGAAACATTAAGTTGTAATGGCTGTTTCTCAGTGTAGTTCTGTGTTTGCGGTATTTTTCAAAGTATTGGGACTCTTGGTGGCATGCTGGCGAATCCTGGAATCACACTAACAATACCTGTGTTTGATTTCTCATGGTATTTTCACAAGGAGTTCACACCGAACAATGTTATCTCAAAAAATGAGCAAGATCGGCAACAAAAAAACTTTTGTAACTATTGTATTGTTTCAAATCAAATAAAATAATTTTAGTATCATTACTTGTCATACGTACTGTTCATTCATTGTTACCGTTTCATTGTGATGTGTCAACATGGGGAGCCGCAATTAACTAGTATTTTGCAACAACCGTGGTACACACGCAAATAAAGTTGTGTACAGTTTTGTCTTCATTTGACGTGTTTGTAGTCCTGAGGTATTTTAATGAACATTCTTTGAGATGTTTTATGTCTGCCTTTGCTTAGGGTACTAGGTGAAGGATGAAGGCTACCACACATCCGGGTTTCCCCATACACGTCATCTTTTTTGGAGGGTCCGGCCGGCCGGTTTTTCAAAAATCGCCGGTTTGTCCGGGTTTATCACTGCAACCCGTATATAACTCAGTGTTGCAAGTTACAGTGCAGTACCAGGTGAAGGGAAAATCACCAATTTTCAATATATAGCAGCCACGCAGTATCATCACACGGCGTTTGCAAGGTTTGTGCGCACGTTTACCTTAAAAATTAAACAATGTATACATACCTACGTGTCACGCTGCTCACGAGTGACGTCAACTTCCGGAAAGTTCCTGAAAGGTACGTCACTTAAGCAGTTCATATTTGTGACATTTTGTGAGTGATAGGCTGATAGCATCCTGTTTTTTGTCTTACCAAATATGGTAACCCTAGTAAAGGTCTATTTACTCTAACAGAAGAGTGGGCCTCTGCATATCTTTCCCATTATTTTATGATCTTTTCTCTCATTTATAAAGAGTATTTTTTTTATAGAAATGTAAAACATCACATTATCATATCTTATTACCTAAGAGGTAATAAGGCCAATGAGCGTCGTTGCTGAAGATAGACTCGGATATTCATCTGATGGCAGGAACACATTATTAGTACCGGATACTCGTTTCAACCGCATATTTGGCTCACACCTAGTTAATATTACGGTTGGATAGAATTGTTGGATTTTCGAGAGAAATTACACGCTTAGCGTGAAACTGGACCCAACTGCGGGAGTCTCACACTCAGTGCGGGAGACTGGGCAGCCCTGTGGGGAGTGCTCCTGGAGTATGGGGTGCTTCCTTATAAGGACTGTTTGGTCCCTGTATGACCGGTGTCAGAGCTTGGTCCGCATGGTCAGCAATAAGTCGGACTCGTTTACGGTGAGGGTTGAACTCCGCCAGGGCTGCCCTTTGTCACTGATTCTGTTCATAGCTTTTATGGACAGAATTTCTAGGCACAGCCAGGGCGTTGAGGGTGTCCGGTTTGGTGACCTCAGGATTAGGTCTCTG
>JAODLD010024368.1:0-19276 GCA_026781065.1 Mormyrops boulengeri
CTGAGGGCCGGTGCGGGCTTTGATGTGGGGCCCACCTCCCGGTACTCAAGGTGCCTGCTGATAGCAATGATATATATATATATATATATATACACACATGCGCGCAATAAGGTGCTGATAAGTAAAGTACACGTTAACAGTAGCACAGTATACATATTTAGCTGATATAGACATTTAGACATTTATGGACATTATTAATAACATTAAACGGTAATATTGTAAAGAATGCCAGGGAAAGTGTTGCATGGAATGATGTAGTGATGTTTGTGAAATATATAGTATTTCACAGTGGGCTGTACTGTGAACAAATGAATGTTCTGTGAATTTGACTAAGTGGCTCTGGTCTGTTAAGACAATTGTTTATCTCCCATGCTATGAAACGTATCTTAAGTATGGAAAGAGAAGTTCTCCAATAATCTCTATTGATTACTGCATTATATAAATATCTGTCTATTTAAAGGTTTAAACACATACCTGAAAACTATTCATTGGGTAATTAGTATTGTGATTTACATGTTTATCAAAACCATATATTCATGAACACACACTCTTTATAAGGGATCGAAAAGCTTTAGAAATGGTGTTTGTTCACCCAATCAGCTTCCAGTGGCATATCACTGGCGGGTGTCAGAAGCCTTCCCCAGGAAGAGTAGGCCACATGGCCGGGGCAACATCTTGGATGGAATGCCAGCCTGTGCCAAAGCTCACATGAATATACTCAGACATCCACATGTTATGCAGATCTACATGCATTTGAACGATACAGTGAAAATGTACGAAGAATCAAACCCACAACTTACTGGAGTGAGGTGACAGTGTTACCCTGTCATACGTCCATGTTGTCCAGGGTTACTTGTGTGCTTGTATAATATGCGCATTACATGTATTGTACCGAAATAAAATGTGCAGTGTGTGGCTCAGGCGGCTAGGCCTCTGTCTGTGACTGGGAGGTCACCGGTTTGAGCCTGGCCTAGGTAGAATAGTCACATGTCTATGGGCTCTGGAGCACGGCCCTTAATCCCCAGGTCCCTGAGTGTCGCAAGGTGACTGTTCTTTCGCTGTGACCCTTAAGTTTGTCATTTGTAATGAGAACAAGATGGGGCAAAGTGAAAAGAGAATTTCTCCATGGCTATTAGTAAAGTATCACTATTCTAAAGTTCCTTAAATAGTTAATTGCAATATTAACTATATTTAATAATCAAATAAGAAGACATGGGTCTATCTTTGCTTTACAGGGAACACCTGATTTGGTGGCGCCATGGCAACAGGGGGTGGAGAAGACCCCTTGAAGCCCAATCAGAAAAATCTCAGTAAAGATGAGTTGCACACAGACCCAGGTAAGAGCTTTGCCCTGATGTCAGAGTCTTTTCTCTGGTCTAAATGAAAGAAGGCAGGAGATTGTGCTATTAGCATGCTGCTAGAGCTAGCTGAGAAATCGCATGTGAAACTAATGGTGAGTTCCATTCGATTTTTGGATTCCGAGATTACGTCGCGTCCGCTAAAAACTCGGAGAAACAGAGTCGGATGCATTCCATCTGCCACAGAAGTAGCAATACCATGGATCCATATCAAAAAAGCAAGATTTTTTTGCTTAGTAGGACAACTTGTCGGATTTAAGATACCTCAGTTTAAATGGTCTTCATTTTCATTCACGATTTTTGTCCTCCATAAAGTGCTCGGCCCCCTGAATGTCCCAGGGTATCCATGCTCCTACTGCACCCCTGCACGTAGTCACGCACCGTGGATAATTTAGAGATGCCAGTTAGTTAACTTAAAATAATTGGCTTGCATGGAGGGAAGTCATATGACGTGGAAAGCATGCAGTTTCTGCATACGCACAGAACTCCACTGCCGGAGACCACGGTGCTACCCTCTCACCCACACACGTTTGTATTGTATGCATAAAATTTTCGGATTAGCTACAGTAGCATTTCTTGCTATGCATTGCCCAAGATGGATTTGATGGCTTCTGGGTGTGTTGAGGCGAAGGGCTGAAGTCTGGCTTTCTGTGTCATACATAATTGTGCATTTTTGAATTTTCCCAGAGGATGAGGTGGTGCAGGAAACGGAGGCGGTGTTTTGCAGCTATGTGCGGTACCGTTACCAGCAGGAGATGGACCAGGGCGAGCAGTCTACACCCAACCCAGAGATCATAGCATTGCAGCCAGATGAGAGCAGGTACTTGCGGCGTTCAGTGTGGCTGCCCTTAACTAATAAGAAAAACGCTTAATCCTCTTTAATGACTATTCCAATGATGCATAACAATGGCAAAAGACTGACCAGCTTGTGCTTTGACTAAAGCAGCCATTGTCTATCCATTTGTTTTTCCATGCTATATGATTACTACAGTATACAATTAATGCTGAGGGTGGTGGTGGCTCTGTGTGTTAGGACTCTGAACAGAAGGTTGCTGGTTCAAATGCCCTGGCTGGCAGAGTGATGTCACTTTTTGGGTCCTCGAACACAGTCCATAACCCCAGTAACATTGCTGTCTGATCCGCACTTGTATGTCTCCTTCGACAACATCTGCTAAATAAGAAAGGCACACTAGAGAGCATTATATTTCATAGTAAACTGTAGAAGCCAATCAGAATCCTTTCTGTTGGCATGATTAACCAAATGAAAGTAAATAGATTTCTGAATTGACTCTACACAGGGGTCATTGACCTCTGGTATAGCCTCAATTCACATTGATTCTGGCTGCATTGACAAACGACATCTTTCCCTGCAGTCCCATGTGCCGTGTGGGCCAGCAGCTGGCCATCATCGGCGACGACATCAACAGGCGGTATGACTTCTCCAGCATGCTGTCTCAGCTTGCCCTGACGCCTGACAATGCCTACGACTACTTCTGCAAGATTGCCAATAGGTACTGTGAAAAGTTCTTGGTGTATTGGTGGCACTCATGTTGGCTATGAACAGGGGCACCTATATCCCATGTTGTGAGCCATTTCACCAGAGTGCAATATGAATTTGCTGAAACTGATCTTAAGATATGGAACCTGCAAAAATCCCCCTTAACCATACGCTTGTTCTGTCCCCTTGATTGCAGAAACCCCTTGCATCTCTCTGTAATCACATTGTCATCCACTCAATCTCCATGGCTGCACTCCTTTTACAGTTCCCTAATCTGAGTTTTGCCCCGCCATTTAATGCAACCTCTATTCTGACCATATTCTGTCTCCTCCTTTCTTATGCTTCCCCTGCTCTAGTTGGGATGAAGGTGCAGGTAAATGTTCGGGTGGAAAGGATGCGGCAGCATGAGTAGATCCACTTTGCAAAAACATCGAGCAATTCACTGTATATGTGACACTGTTAAACCAGTTTGGCATTTTTGTGTGCTCTTAGCAATAGTGCTGTCAGTTTTGTAGATGTTGGTGTAACTTGAACCTAGGTCATTCTTTGTTGATATACAGTGAGCTTAGCAATCCCACAAGGCTACCGTGACATAATTTAGCATTTTTTTTAATGCATTGTATTTATTTTTGCATTATTGCTGAACAACTTGGAGGGGGAACATTATTAGTAATCGTAGTAAATGTTGTTGCTAAATCATGTAGAACTGAATTGTCACATTTCATATTAAGCTATAAAAATTACAGTACTATAATCCCCCCCCCTGCTCTCTAGTCTCCCATTGGACAACATGCTGTGGTCTGCCTAAATGTCTCTCACTGTCTCCCCAGCCTGTTTGATTCTGGGATAAACTGGGGCCGTGTGATCGCACTGCTCAGCTTCGGCTACCGCATGGCGCTGCACGTCTTCCAGCAGGGCATCACTGGCTTCCTGTCCAGCATCGCACGCTTCATTGGCGACTACCTCCTGCGGAACCGCATCGCCCAGTGGATCGCGCAGCAGGGGGGCTGGGTAATGGCACCACCAAAGTCGGCAGCTGGCAGACCCCGGTGCTCCAAGATGGCTTTTTATTAATCTGTTCTCCTCTGTCCCAGGTTGCTGCTCTCGATCTGGACAATGTCTACGTGAACTACATGATGGCCCTGCTGGCTGTGGTGCTCATAGGCCAGTTTGTCTACCGCAGGTTCTTCAGCTGAGGGCTGGAGCCCTGGCAGGAAGCCTCACCTCTCACTGTGACCACTCAGCTCAGGAACCACCTTCCAGGGAATGTGGGATGGACAGACAGGGTAGCGGGTTGATGCTGGTGCCCCTTCATTCTGCCACTGCTCCTCTGCAGAAAATCGGAGCTTGATTAGTTTGCTTATCTGAAATCTGCTGAAATCTCAAATCTACATATCTGCACTTGTCCTTGGTTTTTGAGGACCTACCCACCTGTCATCCACACATTCTAAGTACATTCCCTTACCTTAGTTTTTTGAATATCCCATCCTACCCAGCTCCTTAATGTGCATGCATTTTCCCCATCCACCCTTCATTTTGCATGTATTTGGTAGAGATCCTGTCCCTCTTACACTCCAGCGCAGTGCCAAACTCTGCTCACTATTAAGGGATCTTTGCACGCCAGGCACTGCAGGTCTGAATATCATCGGCAGCTGTGTCACCCCCCAGAAGACTGGACACCTGCCTCAGACCTCCTTTTGGGAGGGATAGGGTTAGCGCAGGGGTTTCTGGTGTGCTTGCACGAGGGAATCACAATGGCCGTTATTGTGTGGGTGTTTGTCATAGTTTCAGAGGGAATGTCCTGGGCCATCGTGTCTGGGAAGTGCTGTATGAATATTCTTGAATTGTTTCTTATATACAGCGCGAAGAACCATGTTGAACACTAATTCAAATGCCACTATGAAAGATTCATTGCCTCTGACCTGTATTTGCCATGTAATATATTGGGTTTTTTTTTTAGACTTTTTTTTTTTTTTTTAATTATTCCTACGTCTTACCCCTAGCCCCCCGTTCCAAATTGACCCAGAATGTCTCCACTACCTCAGCTGGATGATACAGGGTAGTCCATATTTCCTAAAAATTTAATTGGTAAACTTTTGATTATGTGTTTATATAATATATATATATAAATTACTGAGGAACTCTAGGATTTTTTTTTTGCCATGCTGTGCAAATAAAGGACTTTATTTGAATACCCAGTTTAAAGACCTGGCACCTGTAAGTAAAAAGTGACATGAATTCAACAAATGTAAGGGAAACAATGTGCATATTCCTCAAATGTATATTTCTAAAAACATCACTCCCTTTTTTAAGTATGACTGTGATGACATGCAACCTTCTGTGAAACATTTTATCGGTTTAAGATTATTGCAAAACAGTGCAATCTGTGTGGCTTTACACCAGAAATAAATAAAGTAATGGTTCTGGTATCTGTTTCTGGTGTGTGTGTGTGTGTGTGTGTCTGTCTGTCTGTCTGTCTGTCTGTCTGTCTGTCTGTCTGTCTGTCTGTCTCTGTCTGTGGGATATATTCATATTATATTGTGGGGACCAAAAAAACTTGTTTTGACATTGTGGGGACATCTTCAGGTCCCCACAAGAATCTGTGAATGCAACCAAAAACGTAAAAATGCCAAAAAGATCATATTTTATTTACTTATGTTTAAGGTTAGGGCTGTGTATGGGTTAAGGTTGTCATTTTGGGATTAAGGTTTTCCCCATGAAAATGAATGGAGAGTCACTACAAAAATATAATTGCAAACCTTTGTGTGTTTTATTTTTTTAATAGGACAGCTTTGGGTGTTGCGTTACTGTTCTTTATAAGTAACTGATAAGGTTCAGCTACGAGGCTGCACCAAAAAAACATCAATCCTCTTCCCCCTCGATTCTAATGAAAGATTAATGCTGAACCGGAAAATCATATCTTTTAGTTTCTGTAAAAATGTCACTTGTTAGTGTTTTGCGTAGGATGCCTTTTTGGATAATAGCAGCTAACTATTGTAGTTAAAACCTGACATTAATCCTACTTAATCTAGTAAAGTAAAGATTAAGAATATTCCTGGTTAAAGAATCAAGGCGAGGAACTTTGCCTGTAATTCTATATTCTATTGTGGTCATGCCTTGCATCAAATATCTGAAAGAGATCTGCCAGTGAGTCTGTATATTGAGAGGAAAAAGAATATGTACAGTATTGGTATCGACACTCCCTTTCCCAATAGGCCTATCCATTATACAAATGAAAAGTGCATATTGAAACTTTCAGGTAATTTTCATTCCTCGGCTAATAATTGACTCCGTTTTTTGCTTTACAAAATGCCGTGCTGCCTCCCCTTATCGATGCCAGGTCACACGGAACCCTCACTCGGTTAACGCCGGCTCCGGTTTTCATTAAGATTACATGACCTCTTTAAAGTTCAAACATAAAAGCTTTTCATTTTCAAGTAAAGGATTCCGATAAATCATTCGTAACTGCTACAGTACTTCGTTACATCCCATTTTGGGTGGTGAACTCGGTGGTTTTATGTCCATAAACTTTTGTGCTTCCGATTTTCAAATAGCCTATCGTCTATATAGTTAATAATCGATAGAAAAGAACGCATTTAAGACTTAAATTATATATATGTTTTTCTACGGTGGCGGAAACGGGCTTCCATAATAACCGAACCAATTTTAATAGTTACACAACGTTGGCATAATGGGGCGGGCATTCAACCACCCGCACGTAGTCTTGTGTAACACACCTCCAGTTATATATCATATTTACGGGCTGAACAAGTATAAAATTCTGGAGGTAAGATCTGGATATTCATCGATACTTTATACCATTCTCCTTTTTATGATTACGCAAGCATGATATTAATGCTGGGATACTTTACTTTTATCCGGGGATCGTTAATCTGTCCGTATACGAACAAATGTCTGTGTTCGTGGTAAAAAAGTTTTAAATGAGAAAAAACTAAAATGTTAAAATGTTTTTAAGAACATTGTTGGGGATTTTGATGACGATGTCCGTCAGAATTCGCCATGGCGTTGACCCTTGCTCTTGTCTTGGGTGGTAAATAGGGTTGCCACCCGTCCGTCCCTATTATAATATGGGATCTTCCCGCACTGGAAAATAAACAGCTGCGTCCCGCGACATACGGGACGGTCCCATATTATAAGGGACGGATGGCAACCCTAGTGGTAATTGACGGTCACAAAAATGTTTGCGAGTGTGAATCCAAGTGATCGTAAGTCAAACCAAAACTGTAATCAGTGTGACCAGTTTTTCGTAAGTTATACCGAATGCGCGTTGCTTTATAATTAAAAAAATGAACTAATTAACTTTTTTTTTAAAAAACAGCAACATACCATTGGGCTTTAACTAGAGAAATCAAGTGAGTTTCATACTTACAATGCTGTGAAAGAGAGAACGTGAATGTATTTTGAGTGGCAGGGAGAGCTGATTTCCCCATAGTCCGTGTTAGCTTGAGAAAGGGGCAACAGCAGCGCAAGATAGTGCCAACTTTACTTACTAGTTGTGGCGAGCAATAAGCCTAGCCGTCTTCCAGCGCTTGAACCGTTAATGTTAAAATGTTTTTTGTTTTTTTTTTACTTTTTCGTACAATATTGTCTTTCATTTCCCCCCACTTTTTAAATCTATTTTGATAGCGTAATACGTATGCGAATTAGCGTATTACGCTATTCGATGACTGGCGACTTTCCATTAAAAGCATCAGGCAACACTGGGAGAAAATTTCTCATGCACCTGTTTGGCCGGATATCTGTCTGAATGACAGCATTGCATATTCACGACTTATTACATTTGTTCATTATATCTGATTTTTTACATATTCGCCGTTTAACGTCACACATGTAACCTGTTGCCAACAATGAAAGGTGAAGGATGTTGTTTCTTTTTTGCTCAAACTGGTGTCTGCTGATTCATCAGTTTCTGCCTCTCCCTCCTAGTCTGCACAGTACTGATATACTTGAGCCTTACTGCTATGCAAGTCTATTTGTTGTAGCCTTATGACAGATGGCCTAACAGTCCTTTTGTGATTAAAAGCTCACCAGTGCATTTTAAGTTTCAAACAGTTACTTTTGTAATACTAAAATTTGTTTTATGTCTGTTTGATTTGTTTCTCAACCTCATAATGGCTTTTCATTGGCACAATGCTGGTCCTAATGTTGACAGATGGCAATAGCAGACTCAAAAGGTTATCAAAAGCCTAAAATACTAATAAAGTACTAGGCCTACATGCTAGATGCTCATATGTGCATTAATTAAGCCATCAACCACATTGGAGTACTCAAACACCTGTCATGTGCCCAAAATGAGGGGAGTATGTATGAAAGTGTTAATACATTTTAGTAAAATCTAAGAATGGGTACCTTAACCACACATGAACTTCAGAACAAATCTAAAATGGTACAGCACAGAAGCACTTAAGCATGACAGTCCCAAACATTATGGAGGGAACTCAATATGCTGGTTTTATTCTCACTAAGCTTAATGACAATGTATTGCCTTGAGCACAGTGTCCAGAAGACCAGGGTTGGGAAAGTTTACCTGCCATCGCTGAAGGGAGGTGACCTCTCTATGCTGACGTACGGAGAAAGTGTCTTCACCAATAAGACTGATGTCACAATGTTTGTCTTTGCAGAAATGTGGGCACAAATGCTTGGATTCACAGCTTTACCTCACCTGGGTGGACTCAGTGGAAGCATCATCACACGGAGGGAGGTGAAGACCTGGTATCCCAGCCTCATCAAGCCAGCATGGCGTCCACCCAATTCTGCTTTCCCAGTGGTGTGGATGGGGCTTTATTCTGGCATGGGGTGAGTGGTACTATAGGGTCTCCATGAAGATCATGCTCATGTAGCTGAAATCCCAGCAATAACTAGTGTGACTGTCAAAAACAGGGGGTTCTGGGAGGGGTTGGATGGTGCCTTGAGAGTGATATTCATTTTCAAAATACTACCGCCAGTTTATTTCACAAGCATGAAGCAAGTGAAATTTGTGGTCTAAAATCTGAGCTAGAGCCATTTATACAAAACACAAGCATGCAAGAATGTTAGGTAATTGTCATTTAATTCATTCTTATTCCCAGTTTTATAATTGCCAGGTAATTATCATTTTACAACGTTTTACTTATGCTGGACTGTGGATGTTTTTCTGTGTTAATATTGCACTGTTATGGATGCTATGTTAATATTGTGTGTAATGCAGCCATGGCTCCTACCTAGTGTGGAAGGAACTTGGAGGCTTTACCAAGGATGCAGTGGTGCCACTGGGCCTCTACGGGCTATAGTTGGCTCTTAACTGGGCATGGACACCCATCTTCTTTGGAGCGCACAGGATCAAACTTGTGAGTATGTTTGATGAATCCTCAATCTTTAAACATTGAAGTTGCAAATGGTTCCTTCCTGGGACCATTCAGACAATCAGCTGAATTTCATCTTACAACCTTTACAGAAACTGCACATGTGTTTATAGAATACTAAATATTAAGACAGATTAAGAGGAAGAGAGAAAAAGGTGTTTATCAGATGTGCTGTTTTTATAGAGTGTTGCTGTAATATGGATCCCCCCCCCCTTCCAGGCATTGATAGAGATTGTGATTCTGACTGGTACCGTGGGGGCCACCATGGTGTCCTGGTACCCAATCAGCCGTCCAGCTACCCTGCTCATGGTGCCCTACCTGGCATGGCTGTGCCTTGCCACCTGCCTCAACTACTGCATCTGGAGAGACAACCCTGAGCCCAAGTGCGATTAACCCCCTTCAAATTCCATAAGCCCCACTAGGTGGGACGGAAAGAATCCCTATCGTATGAAAAGGTTCACAGCTTTATCATTTTCCTCTTTTCCATTCCTTTTGTAAAACAATAAAATAAAAACTGACAACTTTCTTTAGCTTTTCATAACGTGTGGGTATCTGTGCATAGGGTATCACGACAGGTAGACTTTAGTGCAACATGCTGGGGCTCTGTGATTTACTGGGTGTGCACTCTCCATATTGCTAAGGATTTACTGTCAATCGTAGAACAGCATTTGTGTTACATATTGCATGTTCATTCTGTCAATGTCCTTGTGAAGCACAGACTGTATACACAACCCTCTGCTTGGCAATTCCTGATATTTTATATGTGTTTTGGTCTAGCAGCAAGCAAGGTCTAGCACAAAGATCTCCTGTAAATTACATTAAACTTCTCTAGCTTTCCTGACATCCTCTACTGTTTGTGGGAACAACCTCACCACATGCATTTGAGGCAGGAGTTGCATTTCATTTTCATACTCGATTCAAGTTTGGCAAGTAAAGTTGAATATTTAAACAATTCAGGCCAAATGTCTTATTCAAGGATACACCACATTCCAACCATTCATCAGCCCTACAGAATCACCCTGAAATCGAGTGAGAGGTTAGGTCCTGTGAAACATTGAAAAAGACTTGTTTTGGGGCTTTTGTTTGAGTATCTACATATAGATCTGACCAGTAGTTAAAAAGAATATAAAATGAGGCAAAAACTCTATTAAACCGGTATATTTCTAAAAATTGCAACCATATTTACACATTGGACAGTTTTTTGGCTTAAGTGCAGTATAGGTATGAGGATGAAAAAAAGTGTAATTTGAAAATATACTAAATTATAATGATATTTACAGAGTGGAGATCTATGGTGAGCAGCATTACTTTTCAGTGTGCTTTTCAGCACCTTCTTCTGGTGGCTTGGAGGAAAAGCGTTCCATCAGTGTCTTCCACAAACCTTTCTTCTCCTCATCCATTTGCTGCATGCTTCCTGAAAAAATACGATGTACAGGAGCATAGTTTGCTTGGTAGGGCCAAGCAATAAACAGGCCTATGACAATTTACTAAAATAGCTCAAATTCCCATTCAATCCTGACAAGATTCATGTACTGACCTGTAGATAACAATAGTCTACATTCCTCAACTGTCACACCAGTGAAGCTAGTGTCCTTTACTCGAGGGAACTGCAAAACAAAAAGTGATATATATCATGCACAAAATACAATCTTTTGGTTTATTTCTGCTGCCTAAAAGTTTATATATTAAGAAAGGGTTTTATAATAAACACTGAGTGTGCTCTTGGCAGACTAAATGCCAATAAAGGGCAGTGGAAGAGGTACATTGATGATATGTGGGGATGATTAGCACTAACAGAAGCAGGAGTAACAAAATGGCAAAGGAGCCTTGAAACCAGACGACAATCTGCAGACAGTTTAAACCAGCCAATTCAACTCCATGAGCACACCGGACATGCCTTCTCTTTATAGTAGTTGTTGTTGATGCGGACTAAGCTCTCGTACATCTGATCACACTTCTCTGGGTCTGAAATCTGCAGGTAAAAGAGGGTGAAAAACATGGTCAAGACTTCCACAAGTCAGGTCTCAAACACAATGTTCTGGGTCCCACTGAATTTAGGTGGACTGAACAACATACACAAGCAACAAAGCACCATCCAAATGCAGGCAGAAAAACATCACAAAGTACACAAATGAATTTACAACCAAGTAAAACTACCTATGCTAGAAAGTGTGAATTGCGACTGTTAATGTTCCATTTCCCAAAATCAAAGCTTCTAATGTGCAATGTAACAAATGCATCTTTGTTACTTCAGACTGTTGCAGGGTATGACACTGGAAAAGACATCACACTAGGCTAAATTTAACAGGCACATATATCTCCGTATCTTCACACAACAGCCTCATATTTTAAGAGGCATTACTCTGATTATAAAAACAGGTCTTTCTCATTGTGGAGGTTTTAAAATGTATAATAAAGACATTAAACCCACTTGCGCTAAATTACCAAAATCTTGACTATAGTCAACATTTGTTTGACAACATCCTGGTGAAGGACATGCAACATGCCATGGTGTTGGCAACATAACTATTTATATAAAAGTAGTTCACTAAAATCGGAGAATACGGAGAATAAACCGAATGATCGATTCATTAACTTACTATAGCTATACAGTTCACGTGATGCGGCCAACAGCAATTGAACAAGGTTGCCAGCACCTAGAGATTGCGGTCATTGCTAGCCACTTTTTTTGACATGGCTCGTCTACAGGTCTCACTAGGAAGATTACCTGTGTGTTTTCACCTTCTCGAAAAGCCAGGGCTACCCTCTGTCTTAAAAATGTCCCCAAATCACGTCCTTTCTTCGACTCATCCCTCGGCCATTCCTCACACAGCTTCAGAAACCGACGGTAACGGGTAGCAGCCATTTTCACCCCCCGTACAAAAAGCGGAAGTAGGAAGGCGGGACGTAAAGGGTTACAGTTCAACTTCAGAGCATGAACGAAGGAAGGTCGGTATTTTTGACGCAACGCACTCGTTGCTTATTGGTTGGAATCTGTGACGTCAACGCTGATTTCCAGACTGTCAGCTGTAAATAGCGGTCCCTGCCCACGCTCTCCTGAAGTCGTACTGTGTATTAGCATCGTAGGTGTATTACATGTTATTAAATGTTTTCCGACTGTAGTAGTCTTTTTTATTTATGTAAACTTCTAAAATCGACAATTTTTCAAAAATTAGACCGAGAGACTGTTACATTTATTCGTGTCAGTTTTTTCTTCGTTTCTGAACGGGAGTCTCTGAGCCCCCGGATGTCCGAGAGAACCGTATTACCGCAGCCGCAAAACCGTTATGCGCTGCTTGTACGACTGACGCGCGTGGCCAGCCCGTGGCACGCCTCGCGTCACTGACACTTCGGTTATAGTCGAACATCTGGAGCGGAATAAAGTTTGTGTTCAGAGGAAATGAGTCGGCCGGCGCTAACGGAGTAGGACTGTAATTCCTGGAGAAGAAGGCGGACGTGGTTCGTATGTGGGTGTACCATCCTGCGATAGCCGCCACCGATCTATTTAGTGCATTTTATTATTTATTTATGCATCCACTTAGCTATTTATGAGTTGACAGCGACCTACGTTTAATTAGCCTGCTGGGCGAACTCCCGGTTTTGTTTATTACTGGTAACAGCATACACATGATTTTTTT
The DNA here is from genome assembly GCA_026781065.1 of Mormyrops boulengeri. Lineage (NCBI taxonomy): Eukaryota > Metazoa > Chordata > Actinopteri > Osteoglossiformes > Mormyridae > Mormyrops > Mormyrops boulengeri. Next base: position 12,857 of record JAODLD010024368.1, read on the forward strand.
CGTTAAAATATTTTGAGTGTTATAGAGAAGTGTTCGATGTGCTATTGACTGCTAGTCAGGAAACAGTTGGGACTGCCGATGTTCTCATATAACGAAAACCGGACGCTTGTCATGTCTGTTGCTTACTAACTTAAAAGCTTGAGCGCCCCATATTTAACGATCATCATTAACTAGCGAGCTAACTCTAGTTTACAGGATGACGATGAACGATAAGGTCACCGATTTCCTTTTCCAGGTGACTGGCGTCGTTCAGATTATATGACTGGGGAGGATGTCCCTTTTAGTTTATCTTAGCCAACTAGATAACCACGTAAATATATATATATGCATATAAACTCAACACTAAAATTGAAAATGAAACGTTGTAAATCGGACGACTTCACTTCTACTGAGGAGGGCGGCAGCCCGACTTTGTGCGGTGCGAAGGAGGATACACCCAGTGTTTTCATTGTGGAGGTGAAACACAGCGACCCTCCTGGGGGTCATTCCGAGGTAAATCCCACCAGCCAGACCCCGCAATCTACCGTAACCAGGACCAAACCACCAGATCTAAAGGTACTTAGTTGTGATCTAGCGTTCAAGCATGGCGTGAATGGTTGGTTGAAAAGGCGTGGTCGATATCCCAGCCTGTGTGCGGTTTTTTGTTTGTTTGTTTTGCATTTTTGCCGGAGTTGGTACATGCTAATTTTATTCACTTATTCTTTTTACATAAAATTACTTGACATAGCAAGCTTTGCTTGCCCGGAGCTGTGAGAAGTTTGATGATCTTCTTGATCTGCTTGGAAATGCACACTTCATTTGTATGCGTGCTGCTGTATGGAGTGTTGGACACGTTCATTGGAAACAGTTTATTTTATAACACGTGTAAACAGAACGAATATATGGATTGTTAAGTACTGTTGTGAAATTAATGAGCTGTAAATTCCCTTGTAGTTTTATTTCAATTATGTATATACTACTTGAATGAGTTAACACTGTCTGTAGCGAGATAATAAAGTAAATAAATAATAGGCCCATGCTTCAATCACAATACTCTTATCCAACCATGTTTTTCAGTTTCCCTGTAATATCAATTTTTTCCCCTTGAAAATCATATATAAAGAAATACTGCTTGTGAAAACGAACAAGGCTAAATAAAGTTTGATTGATTTCACTGGCTTGGAATTACAGTCAGGGTCAAAGTCAGGATCATATGAAACCAAGATTGTTGACTATTTTTTTTTACTGGCCATTCTAACTTCCGTTTACCATTTATTATCTGCAGTTTGTAGGGAATTCATTGGCAGATATGATCATATTTTCTAATCTCCAGGATTGAAATCATAGGTTAGTAATTTGTTTTAGAAATCATGGTACTTAAATGTTTGGCAGTTATTTTAAAACTAATATGCTAATCATAAGAATATTCTGCATGAACCATTGTGCTAACACACTATTCTTTACTTCTTTTGTAAGCTCTTTGGCTCCAGCGATTAATGTTCTATACAGTACCTCTTTTGGTGACACTTCATTAATGCGTTGTATGTTTGTGTGATTTACAAAAATAGTACTGTGTCTAGTAAAACATTTTAATGCTCCAATAGCATTGCTACACACTTATAAACACACTGACATAACTGATATTATATTATTTCTTCAAATATGAAGTTCATATTTCTGAGTTATATATAGCTTTGCATATATATGTGTATATGTGTGTATACATATGATCAAAATCTATCATGTTTCTGTATTTATAGACATATAATCAAAATATTTTACTTGAAGTTCAATTTCTTTTGCCCTTTTATGGAAGGAAATTTAACTTTTCAATGTTTTTCTAACCATTTTAAAAATGTAACTTACATTTAATTGAAGTGATTTTAAAGAATTTTAGAGGTTATAATTACTTAAAGAAAGTCTATAATTGTCAACGGTTCATCTGTAGGCCAAACATTTCTCACTGTGCATCCTCCCCTCCTCCCATGCAGAAGATTCAGCAGTTGTCAGAGGGTTCCATGTTTGGCCATGGACTGAAGCATTTATTCCACAGCCGCAGGCGCTCGCGTGAGCGAGAAGTTCCGAGCCCCCAAGAGCCAGGGGCAGGTTTGGCAGCTGGGCCAGCAGCCGCAGCGGCAGCGTCCCATTCAGACCATGAATCTGCAGATGAGAAGGAGCGCTCACCTGAGATGCACCGGGTGTCATATGCCGTATCACTGCATGACCTGCCGGCCCGACCCACGGCATTCAACCGCGTACTGCAGCAGATCCGTGCTCGCCCGCCCATCAGGCGCGGCGCCAGCCTGCATGCCAGCGGCCGGCGCACCAAGAGCAACCCTGCGGCCGAGGCACCCCGAGGAGGCAGTCCACACTTGGCCCGTCGGACGCCCCAAGATGGGCCTCCAGGGCTGGCTCCTCACCACAGTCGGCCCCGCTCTTCTTCCACCACCGATGCAGCTCTGCTGACCAGTGAGGTGCCATTGCATCTGGGCCCTGAGGAGGCTGAGAGGTCGGCTGACAGGGTAAGCACCTACTGTAGGAATGCTCTGTGGCGCCATTTAGCTTCATTTATAGGTTATTTGTGGGACTGGGGTTTGTGGCACCATTAAAGGTTGTTCCAAAAAAACAGTTTTAATGAGGTGTTCACTCTAAACTGAAGGGTTATTGTAGAGCTAGCTGGAATTCAGTGTAAACAGCAGGTCCATTGTGAGAATGTGTACAAGTAGGTATTTTTACTTGTGTGGACCATTTTCTGATTAGTACCTGGAAGATCAATAAAAGCCACGTTGTGAATTTATTTATAAATAGCTTACAAATAAATGTCTTTGACAGTATTATTTTTAACTTGACATAATTTAAGGTATTGTACACTCCAGTTTGAGGTATGGCTATTCAGAAGATTTACTACTTGGCATTTGGTGTTTAATTTATTTCACTGTGTAGGTTTTAGTGTCTGAAGTCATCTTGCTTCTTTATCACGCAGGCAATATGCATTTCTCCCTTACAGATGGACCGAGGCGAGTGGAGCTTGGGCCTGCCTGTCCCGGCCAGCCATGGTGGCTCTGATGGCAGCCTAGGCATAGACGTCCCAGAGACGGCTGATCCTCAGCGCTTGCGAGCCGCCGTGCAACACTTGCAGCAGAAGGTGCTGAAAGTGACCGAGCAGATTCGCGTGGAGCAGGAGGCGCGTGACGGTCACGTGGCTGAGTATCTGAAGCTGGCTCACAATGCCGACAAGCAGCAAGCTGCTCGCATCAAACAGGTGTTTGAGAAGAAGAACCAGAAGTCAGCACAGACACTTGCTCACCTGCACAAGAAGTTGGAGCACTATCACAAGAAGCTGAAGGAGATTGAGCAGGTGAGCTGGAGTTGGTTGTGTTATTGCATGTCTCCTAAAATCAGATTAAAGTTTAATCTCTGCAAGCTTTTTAACCTTTGCAGCTTTTACCATTAGTAAAATTTATTTGATCAAGTAGAAGTAGTAATCTTAAGAGTAGATATATTTGCGATAGCACTCCTGATGATCTATGAAAAGATTGTGTTGAAGCATACTACACAAAATATCTGAATTGCAAATTTAGACAAGTGTTTTGCAAGAAAGGTTCTGTCAAACTCTTCGAAAATGCAAATAAGCCCAGTGTTTGCAGACAACAAAATGGGTTCTTCAGAGAAAAAGACACACTACCTACAGTCAGATATAGTGCAGGTTGTTGTGAAGTTGATTTGTTGTCTGACACTGAAAGCTTTGAATGTGAGCCTGGCATCATTTTGTATCCCATTATTCAACCCACTGTTTTGAAACGTTGTCTTCATCTAAGGTGTTGCATCCTCCAGCAGGATAGTGATTCATTCTACTTTGTGTATCCATTTAGGTGAAAATAAATGATTAATAAATTTGACCTCAACTGTACATCACCTGACCCTGTTTACCATCGATGTCATTTGTCAGATTATTGCATCACCGATTCCCATTTCCATTTGTCTTTCTTGTCCAAGAACTTCTGCCCTGTCCATGGATTTGCTATACTCTCTGGCAGTGTATCAGAGAGCTTTAGCTGCTTTTCAGCTTTGCACATTTTCTTGGCAGAGGTTGTTGAACATCATCTGCTTCCTTGATGGTACCTACCATGTCACTCTCGACAGCCTCTTCCCTCTGTGTTATTTCACTATCCCTGTCGGTAAAATCTATGTCGGCCCCTATTGGAACATCTTCTATACAAATCTCCACTCACTTTTTTGCTCGTTAGCTTCAACTGAATCTTGAGTGATTCAGTTGAATCAAATTCACTTGGATGCAAGTGCCTGCATGTATCTTCTCGTCGGTTTTGTTCAGTGACAAGCATGGGACCTTAGTGATTTGCACAATCAGCTTATTTAAAATAGACTCTGTCTGTTATTTCCCCTTTTCCTTTGGAAGACACAGTCATTCTTTCTGTATTTTTTGAGGTTTTGTAAAATCTGTTTGTATTTTGTGTAATGCAGAGATATTCCAACCTGAGCATTTGTCATTTTGCCTTCAAGAGGTCTAGATTTTGTCCTGGCACCAGCTGACATGGACTCATCTATATTTTGTTGTTTTTTGACTTGAATGCCCATTCTAGATTTATTTTGCATTACCATCAACATTAGGACCCTATTTATCAATGAAGTACAGGCAGTCCCCATGTTAAAAATGAATGACTTAAGGACAACTCTGACTTACGAACAGACTGCCATAAAGCCTATTACTTTAAAAATTCAGGTTAAATATAATGGTCTGTAATAACAAATGCATGCATCACTTTGTGACACTCACGAAAATGTTGCACGGCTTCAGTGGTTGAACGGCTCATTCGTAGGGAACGGATCTCATCTGGGAACTGCCTGTACATGGAGCCAATGTCTCTGATTTAGTGTAGAAGTGTCCAGCCACATCTGTAATCCTCATTATTAAATTTCCCTCCATTGAGTTGGTACAAGTGACACATTAACCGTCATGTATGAATCATCCATCCATCCATTTTCTGAAACCGCTTAATCCCAACTGGGGTTGTGGGGGGGGGGGGAGCCAATCCCGGGCAACGGGCACGGGCGGGAACCTACCCTGGGCAGCCGCCAACACACCGCAGGGCAATGTATGAATCAAATGTCGTGCAATTACAGGAGTTTTTAAATTATTATCATTATTCTTGAAATAATGTTAACTTGAATTAAAAGATGATTATCTTTAAACTTTTTCAAATACAGCTATTTTTGATTTTTTTTCTTGCTGAACTGGATAAGTCTTAAGTGATGCCCTTGTTTGATGATCCCAGTATTCCGTTGTATTGCATTTTTTGATCTGGGAGGAAAGCAGTGCCATGCCTTGCTGGAAATCGATATGGCACAGCCAAAGACCCGCTATAGCAGGTGTTTCATTACAGACTTCAGAAAAAAAACTCAGGTTTCATTTTGTGAAGTGTATTTTTTTCAAGCAAGCTTTCACAGAAGGCTTTGCAGCTATTCACAGTAATTTTTCCAGAGTTCTTTTCAAAGAAAGATGATTGAATAGCACTCTGGTAAAACTGCAGCTGTAAGGAATGCATAATAAATATATATAATGAAATATAAATGGCTTGATTGTGGATGACAGCAACAGGGGCGGGGAGTGGGGTGAATAATTGTGGTCAGGTAAATGAGCTGATGGTTGCAGTGCCCTGGGAATGGGCTAATACAGGCAGCTGTCAGTACCCAGGATGAAGCTTTCCATGCAGGTCCATCTACTGGATGCAGGTCAGAGATCTGTTAGTATCAAGAAGGATGCAGGATGGTATAGAAGCAGAGATAACTAACTGCAGTACAGAGTAGCTCTGGTGACCAAGGCAGAGAAAGTACACTTTAGGTTTGCATTTTTAAGGAATGTATTAGTGGTTGATCTAACACCACGTGGAGGATGAGACTGAACAGAGTGAATGACCTCATATACACACACCAAAGAACAGTCAACAGGTGGAACAAATTACAATCCTGGTTATGTGCCTCCTTGTATTAGTATGGTCAGATTCAAGAGCATTAAATTAATTTTATTTGAATTAGGGGTGTAAATCAATGGGCACAGGCAGTGTTAATTTTGGCAAAAATTTTTCATCTAGTTTTAGTCTTAGTCACTTACTGAATATTGTATTGGGATTAAAGTCACATTTTAGTCTTTCCTTTTTGTTTTGTTTTAGTTAAGATTTAGTCAATGGATGTCAGGTGTAAATGTAGTCTAATTTTAGTAAATGATTTAGTCGTCATTTTCTCAGACAGGTCCAGGATACTGGAATAGATTTTGTGAAGGATTTTACTCCTGCCTGTAAAATTCTCTTGAGAAGTAAGGACACCCTGTGATGCTTAGTTATCTAGACTGGGAATGTTACTGACTTACCATACTTCTTTCATATATCAAAATGAATGTCTAAAGTTTGTTGGAAAAATTGCAAT
>JAODLD010024369.1:0-19261 GCA_026781065.1 Mormyrops boulengeri
CCCCTTTTATGGTGCTGATGGGGATTTACCTGGATCGCGTTTCACCGCTGCGCCGTTTATCAAATTATCATGCGAATTCGATTTCAATACGCGGAAGTGCGGCTGTTTAGAATGTGAATAGCGATCATCAGGTGAGGTTTAGAATGTGAATAGCGATCATCAGGTGAGGTTTAGAATGTGAATAGCGATCTTCAGGTGAGGGCGGTACTAACCGCCCCCCCATGCAGGTAAAATAAAGAAAGGTGACATGGTTTACTTCTTGCCGATTTAATCTAATTTTAAAAACTTTGAATACCTCCGACAATGGATGTTTTGAAAAGAAGACAGATTACAGATTTAGCCAGCGTTTTTTTCATGATTCTACATGAAGATTTATTCATATAAATGGAATTAGACGAGAAAGATACACGGCATCGCCGACGATGCCGTCGTCCCCAAAGGGTTAAGATCCATGCATGGTCAAGCGCGTGGACTTGTGTACATTCTACATTTGCCCATGTTCATGTATGGTTGCGATCGAGCATGCTTACAGCAATGATATTTCACCAGACCAGCAGATGCCACCTACTGGAAACAGCTAGTAATGCACTACCAATTTCTTGAGTAAACAGTCAATGATTAAACAAGTCTGCTAGACCCAAAATTTGCACTGCGCGCACACCATTTGTACAGACACTAGATGACGCCGATTACATAATGCGCTGCATGTGGACTACAACGGCATACAGACAAGTGAAGTACGAATCAGGCTTAAGATTCTGGTGGCTAGCCAGGGGAACCTACCTGTTCTTCCATGCTCACGGTTGCTTTCCTCTTTTCCTCTAGCAGGTTCTGCTTCTCCTTCTCAGCCTGTTCCAGCTTCTCTTCCAGCTGCCTCTGGTACTCCCCAGACTCTTTCAAGCGGATCTCGATGGTAGAACTGGCCTGCTGAGTGATCTTTCAAAAGCAGCGGAAGCAAACTTAGATCTGTGTGTAGACAGGGTCAAATACAGCTCCAAACAAAACCTACAACACTGTACACTTGAACAAACTAAAGCAGAATGGTAGACACAGCCTCACCTGCTTCTCTTTATCAAGCGACTCTTCCAGACTGAGGATCATGGCCCTATACTGCTCCATGTTGGCGGTAGCGCTGTTCAGACGTTCCTCTAGGTCCTTAGCCCGCTCCTCTGCCTGCTGGAGGCGCCTCTGAAGTTCCTCCACATCATGATCGGGCACCAGTAGCCCTGGGAGAAGACAAGATTTACAAATTCCACTTGACTGATGATAAAAATTGCTTGCACACATCCACAAAATTGGATGTTGAGGTTTCTGATATGGTTCAGCAGTTTTTGGCCAAAGTGAAACAAAGGCAAGTTGGCCAACTCTACTTGAATGATCCACAAAAAGTCCATGTTCTATAAGGCATCTCCAGTGACGTGTTTTGCTCACCTTTGTGGCTTCCCTGTGAGAGGGTGGAGACTTCCCGCTTCTCGACACTGCAGAGCTGCTCACGAACGGCGCTGACCTCCTGCTCAGCGTTTCTCAGCTGCTCCTTGGTCTTCTGGTGCATGGCAGTCTGCACCTCCAGCTGCTTCCTTGCATCCATCAGCTGCAGCTGTAAACACCAAGATCGTGCAAGTGTAAGACAATAGGTCTGGGTATGCATGGGAGTCAAAGGCCTATCTAAATAAGGGCTGCTTACATCTTGGTTGCGAGCCAGCAGATGGCGCTGCTCCACCTCGTGCTCCAGCTTCTTTTGCAGCTGGGTGATCTCTCGCTCCTGCTTCTCAATCTGGTTGTTGAGCCGTTGCCTGGTCTCGATGTCTGCCTTTTCCAGAGTTGCCTTTCACAAGGAGTAATAGGATCATGAAAGCTGAACAGAAGTCTGTGTTCCTTAAAGATTTAAAAACTTGAACTGAAGATGCATTTACTTGGATAGACTGGAGGTTGGTCAGAAGCAGATTCTGTCCACGCTGCTCAGCCACGATGGACTCCTTCTCCTGACACAACTGCGCCTCCACCATCTTCAACATGTCTCTCTCCTTCTTGAGGTCCTCATAACGGCTCTATGGAAAATTAGGGTGGAAGAGAAATAGATCTGGTACAGTTCAAGAACAAGTATGGTGAACAATCCTGAAGTTCATCAACAAATAAATCTATATCAATGAAACCAAAAAAGGTCTCAACAGTGGCCTCTGTTATAATGTCAAACTTCTGTGTAAATTCTAGAGAATTTGTCTTGCTGCAAGTAATTAAGGTCCCACCTGAACCAAAAATACTCACATCAGCCACAGTCAGCTTCTCCTTGGCCTCCCTCAAGTCCTCAGTCACCGTATGAATGACCTGCTCGTGCTTCTGGTTGGCAGTGGTCATCTTCTGGTTGGTGTCCCGCAGGGAGGCGATCTCACGCCGGTACCCGTCCACATTGTCCTGGAGCATCTCATACCTGAAGTAGATGTTGAAAACACAGACCACCAATATACCTAATCACGATGCCTGCGTTTTACAGTTTATTCTTCTAATTGACAGTGGTCACCCTTAAGCTGAATACTGAATAACAGCCCATTCGAATCAATGAGCTATAAATGATATTTGTATGTGCTAAATGATATATTTACAATGAAGAGACATTTTCCAATAGTAAAGAAATTGCCCAACATTCCTTACTTCCAGTAACTTCAAGCCTAACATATCAAAAGCATTTTGAATGACTTGAATCGTGACCATCTTAAAAAGGCAACCTTAGGGTATTAACGTTCAAAGAAAGATAGGGGGGGAAGTGTAGTATTGTTCTGGAGTGTACTTACTGTTGTAATTTTTTTTTTCAAATCAATAAAAAGACATTTGAAAGAAAGAAAAGGCAACGTTAATGTCACAATTCTGCCACTCTAGTCACCCTGCAGTGAGCCTGTTCACCAAAGAGTATGGAGATTTTTCCCAATGAGTAAAGGATGACTTGCATGATCTACCAGCCCTGGGATACAGAGAAATACATACTTAAAGTCCTCCACACCTTTGCGTGTGAAGCGGGTCAGCAAATCACTGAAAGCGGCGTCAAACTTGGCGGCCTACCGCTTGGAGGCGAACTCCAGCTGGGTGGATATCTTGGCGTTCTGGGAGCGCAGTTCAGAAGCCTGCTCCAGCAGCCTGTCGTTCTGACTTCCAAGGAGCCGTTCGCCCTCAGCCTTCTCATTCTTGTACGTGTTAAATGCTTCTTGCAGCTACACGGAAATGTTTTCAGTCATCACCATTTCATTAACCTACCCCCACAAAAGCACGATAATCTAATCCTTATATGAAAAGCAGACCAGTTCACGATATAATCAAGAAGACAAGGTACTTTCAGGTTAAATCTCAGACAAGCCAGGCTTATACTGTACTCCTACGTTCTCACCTTCATTTTCAGGCCTTCAATTTATTTTGCCCCATTCAAATGTCTGTGCTCATTATAACCAGTAAAATACCAGTAAAATACATTCTTAACTTTGATCCTTTCTTTCTATGACTTCCCATTAAACCAATTCACCCAGGGAGACACGCAGCGTCACCTGTTTAAGGGCAGCTCTGGCCTCCGCGAGCTCCGTGGATTCGGCCCCGGCGGCCTGCAGGGGCGTGGCCATGGTAGGAGTGACCGCCGGCGAGCGACGGGGCGTGGAGGTCAGAGACGACGACTCGGCGGTACTGGTGCCTGGAAGCAGAGTAAGTCACGCATACCTGCTCAAATTCACAATTAACTTTTTAGAAAAATAAATATATGGGTGAGAATGGCAGAATCCCACTCCTCATCCAGCCCTCTAGAGCTGTATCAATACTGCAATTAATCGATACATAGCAAAATTTCAATTAATTTATTGCAGTACTGTTTGACACCAGCAGATGGAGGTAGAGTTGAATGTTATCCTTTATAAACCTTTTAAAATTTGCTGCATAAAAATGTTTTTGTAGCCTATACCAAGTGCACCGTAATGCAAAAATGCAGTGTGTAGTGCTTACCTCTCAAATGTTAAAGACAAATGTCATTCTATGCCCCCCCCCTCCACATTTGCAGTTTTAAAAGCAGAACTGAGCCCTGACCAGATGCACACAGAAATGCTTTCTTTACGTAATGGGGAGTTTGATGTGCAGAATAATTTCATTCAAAATACTGACTCATCCTTGGTAGTCATAAGCTGTTCTTGCCTGGTACTTAAATTTGGTCTGTTCTAAGTTTTAGTTATACCAATATTTCAATATTAAACTGTTACCCATCAGTGTATAATCTTGGAATGTTGAATCTTGACAGGTGTATTGTGAACTAATTGGCAATATCCAACCATACCACTAACACAGTTTATTTCAGCGACCTAGATCAGCTTAACTTTACTCCAGAACCTGAATTTGTCATCCAGTGCATCCTGGCACCAAAATGGCACCAGAGCAGACTGCCGCAGCCCAATCCACTGGCCGTCACACTCACCCTGGATTGGGAAGCTGACCCCCGTGGCCTGGGCCAGCAGGACCCGGTATGTGTCCCGCTGCCGGACGATGGACTCCACCAGCTGCATCTGGTGGCGGCGCTGCTCCCGCAGCTCCTCCAGCTCACGCTGCGCCTTGTCCAGATTAACCTCGAGCTCCCCCACCCTGCAGGGAGCATCGTCAGGTAACTGAGGATGCTATGTGGCTACTAAAAGAGCCTCAGAACTCTCAGTGAAGGATTTTCCAGGGCTTGGCCTATACGTATGCTATGTAAAGCGTAGCATAAATCTCGGTGCCAAAATTAGCCAAATGAGGGAAAGTGATCCCCCACAATTAAAATTTTGGATGATCACTGCCTTAAAGTATTGACAGGTCATCCCTTCACATGCATGAGAGTTATGGACGGATGGTCCCCACGAACATGAAAATTTGTAAAGAAACTACCTGGAAGAGGTGGTCTCCACTTCCTCCTGCTCCTTCGCTTCTCCCAATTCCCTGAGAGCCACCAGAAGACGCTGGTTCTGCTGCTGAAGCTCCTCAACGCTGCGGAATGTCACCAGGTGTTGGGAGATGACCTCCGAGGTGCTGCTGACATCGGTGGAGCCGGCCCCCTCATCATTGTGGATGATATGATTCCCGCGTGCCTCTTCCAGCTCAATCAGCAGGACACGGACCTGCAGTGAGAGACCAGGGTGTTTTTTGCAACCGAATTTAAGGTTAATTCCTAACAAATACTTAATTCTTAATTACTGACCTGCTGCGACAAGTCGGTCAGTTGTAGTTCCAGCCTCTGATTGTCCCTTTCCAAAACAGAGGAGTGCTTGCTGGCCTCATCCCGCTCTTTCTGCAGGCGATGGATTTCCTGAAACACCAAGCCACACTCAATATTCAATCATTTATGAAGATCCAGAGATCCCTGACATTCTCACGCTGTGTGATCAGACCTCACCTTCATGGCCTGTTCCAGCCTAGAGGACAAGCTGGCCACGGACTTCTGAACTCGCTCCTGTTCATCGCGCTGGCGCTTCAGAATGGGCACCTTGGCCTCCACCTCCTTCAGGATCTCATCAAGGTACTGGTTCACCCTCTTGTTCTCCATGCGCTCCAGCTGCAGCTGCTCCTGAGTCTCCATGTAAGCGCTGTACACCTTCAAGTCAGGAGATACGGGACTCAAATTGCGACTTCATAAGTCAACCAGACACTCATTTAATGATACGGGTTAATGAAGTGATTTCGATACCTCTGTTATTTTCATGCCAGGCTTAACCATCTTCGACACCGCTGCCGCAGTAGGGGACATCGTGGTCAGCTGTTCTGTGAATGATGCTGTTCCTGGAGGTGCAGACCAATGTACGGGGATTGATCGTCATATGAGCCACTCCTCTTACTCACTGATGTTCATTACTGTACATACATACAAAAAAAACAACAGTTCTGAACAATTGTTGCACCTCCACGCTTGGGGTCGGACAGTAAATCATTGGCGTTTTCCAGCTCTTTTTCCAAACTCTGGATCTTCTCCTTCAGTTCAGCTTCCAACACATCTTTAGACTTCTCCACTTCCAGCAGCCTTGCCTCTACACCTTTGTTAGCTGCGTCGAAGAGTGAAATCAGTAAACACTTCAGCTACATTCAGGGTGTATCCTATGGTATTTTCACTAATTCTGTCAAAAAGGAAGGAAGGAAGTAAAATAAACATTTCCTGATTAATAAACATGTGTCATTTAAAATGCCACATGACAATGAACCAAAACCCAATCAAGCATTTAAAAGTGTTCTAGTATGTACCCACCCCCCCATATCTCTCTCTCTCACACACACACACATTATAACCCCTTAAACCCACTATCTAAGGACAGTGCTTTCTTAAGCTCAGTTAAAACACCACCTACCATCTCCTGCCTCCTTCAGAAGCCTCTGCAGCTCCTTAACGGCTTGGCCGAGCTCATCACTCTTTAATTCAGAGTCTGCTGCCGCACTCTGGCGGGACATTGGCACCGCACAGCATTAGAGTCAGAATGGGACCTTTATCAGCTTCCAGCCTTTCGGAAAATATCTTAACTACAAACATGGTAGGCAGCATACCAGAAGCACTCCGATTACCTTGTACAAGTCGCAGAGTTTAATCTGCGCGTTCAGCTCATTACGAAACTTCTCCTCCATCGACGCCTCTTTCTCTTTCTCCTAAGGAAGACAGGCACAGTGTAGACCACAAGCCCGGCACCTGTTTCAGGACAGGCACAGTGTAGACCACAAGCCCGACACCTGTTTCAGGACAGGCACAGTGTAGACCACAAGCCCGGCACCTGTTTCAGGACAGGCACAGTGTAGACCACAAGCCCGGCACCTGTTTCAAGACACTTACGTCTTTCAGCTTGCTAATCAAGTCTTCTGCTTGCTTTTGGAAGTTCTCCCTTGACGCTTTTAGGGCAGTCACTTGGCTTTGAAGTTTGATGACCTGTAGAGGATAAAAAGTACAATTAAAATAAATACAAAATAAACAGCGACTAGTGATATTTAAAAACATTCAAAACTCTATTGAGAGAATTACCTCATCTTCCTTGCTTTCCAGGTTACACTTCAGTTGAAGGATCTCGCTGCCCTTCTCCCGGGATAGAGAGAGCAGCTCCTCACGTTTTTCCTTCAAGTCAGTGTTCAGCCATGTGTTTTGGCTCAACAGAAGCTCCTTCTCCTGTTCCATTCTCCTCTCTCTGTACTGAACAAAGAACCAAAACCGTTTGGTTCAGTGAGCTTTGTCGTGAATGGCAAAGGGAACACAACTACAGAAGCGAGAACCCGGGACTGAACCCAGGGGAGAACGTTAAACTAACCTTGAAGGAAACCTCAGATGACTGAAGCTCATCCAGCTTCAACTGGAGCTCCATCTTTGTTGAATTGGTCTCCGCAAATTTGTCACTAACCCTTTTCAAATCCTCTATAAGAGTTAAAAACACACACTGCACATTGTTTCCAGAAACTTAAAAACCTCAGTAAGGGGTGTTTGGACTGGTACAGGATAGCCAGTTTTTCCTCTCTGAAAATGGTTAGACCTTTAGTGTGATGATGCAAGGAGACACACGTACCACTAAGATGTTCGACTTCTTGGCATCTCTTCTCGAGCATTCGAACAAGTTCTTGTTTTTCAGATTCAAGTCCACCCTTCGTTTTCACAAACTGTGACTAAAATGGAGTCAAAAGCACAAACAAAAACTCAGTTTATCTACATATATAATACTACATATATATTTTTTCCACACCACACAGTTTAGCGTGTGGTTTCTACATTAAGCATCACAAATCCAAAGCATTAACCTCTAGTAGTGACAGTTTCTCTTGCAGGGATTCACATTCTTTTTCTTTATCCCTTAGACTCTTCATATTCTCATCTGAAAATACAAAGGTTTTGGTTATTTCAAGGTATATTAAAAAAAATGAGTAAACCAAAGCGATCTGGACAATCTGACACCAAGTGCACTTACTAATCTTGGCGAGATCTTCTTTGAGCTTGTGATTCTCCTGGGTTTGGGACAAGAGCTGGTCCCGAGACTGAGCCAGATGCCTCTCGGCTTCAAAGTTTTGTTGCTCTTAGGATTTCACATAAGATTTTCATTAACAGATGAGAAAAAACAATTGATAACCGTATCTGCATAACAGAAGTACAAGTGAGTTCCATCTAGACTTTGATTTCAGTCAATACGACGGTCAAGGCGGGGGTGACTAGCTAGTTATGAAGAAGAAAACAAGCCGACCAGAATTCTAATCAGCAAGGACAAAAATGTCTTATGGCAAGGCCTGGGTTCATGAGATGGGTCGTGATTCCTATTATTAAGTTGCGTGGTTTGTCTTATATATTGTCTATTATATTGTTATATAAAGCAAACGTGATATTTTCAATCTAATCAAGCTCCACACAATTAAGACAGAATGTATACAACTTGGAGTCGGTGGGTGATGCTGGTATTACCGGCACTTTACCCAAAAGGCTCATTATTATTTAGCGTTACTACGGCTGTCACTCATGTAACTACAAACTTAGCCAAAAGCTACTGGTTAACAAATGTGATGTATGTCAATAGCGGAGTTCCGTCTATCATTTAAAGCAAACGAGGACTAACTTATCTGATCTACGAATGAACACTTATCTGCCTACTGAGGTTGTCATCCTCATTACTTCTCCACAATTTCCTTAACTGCGCAACGTTCAAAAAGCTGTCATTTCCGACGAAGCTTACCACTGTCCACCTTGAATCGCTCATGGCGCGACTTAAGAGAGTCTATCTCGGATTGCTTCTCGGAGAGAAACTTCTCTAATTTATCCCGGGTGGCTTTGGGCAGCTCAGCCATCTCACTGTGCTCCGCCACCAGCTGCATGAGCGCCGCCATCTTTCCTTCGCAGCGCGATTTGTGTACGAGCGCAGGAACGCTTGGAAAATACCGCCGACGTCACGTGCGAGGCAGCGCCCGGAAACACGTGACCCTCAGCGCACTGCGGTACTTGTAGTTTTTGTAGGATCTGCAGATATCGCCCAGCAGGATTTGTATTGGTGAATTTGTTTGCTTCTGTAGTTTTGAAATGAATTTCAATGTGAAAGGAAATCATTTTGAGGATCACATGAAGTAATAAATACAATCCAGTAAGTATTTAAACGCCGGGAACAACATTCCCAGATAGAAAACTTCGTGCAAATTAAATATCATTGATTTCTCAACATTTGTTACTAATTCACAAAGCAAGTTTGTTTTAAAGATAAGGTGACAAGCTCCTTAGATTTGTGCAGCCTTCTGTATTTGCAGAGTTGCTGACTTCGGTCGGCTGGCTGGCATGAGATTTTCAATTTGAGTCACCTGGTCAATGCTTCTTGGGTCTTTCTGGACAGTTGTATGGCTACAGCTGTTCCAGATGTGACCTCTGTCCCTAGATAAAACATTGTGGGAAATCAAGGGTGAGTTACGGTTGTCATTGTTGTGATTGGGGTTTTTTCCATAGAAATGAATGGACAGTCCCCACAAATATATGAATACGAACAGGTGTGCGGGGCTCAGTGGGATAAGTCTCTGTGCCTGTGATCAAAAGGTGCCCAGACGTGGTCACATGCCTGTGGGCCCTCGAGCATGGCTCTTAACCCTTTGATGTGTGCTGTGACGCCGCCACCCCCGACCAAAGAAATGCAAACAGTGATATAGTACAATAGTACAAGTGGTAACACGTGTATGTGTGTGCGTGTGTGTTGAATGATAGCAAGCTGCCTGGCTCCCACTCCCGGTTCCTGTCCCGGTTCCTGTCCAGAAAACAAGACGACAAACTGCAGGTGCGGTTGGAAGCCTCCAGGGTCTCTCACTGGAGAAATTCTGTGAGTAGGAGGAAGAATCCACTCTTGAAACACTGCCATATTCCAGCTTTGTTTATGCCCAGAACAAAAGGGCGTGTCCCTGACACTGGTGCACATGAGGACACTTCCAGGACCAGGACTGTACCAAGACCAAGGTGCCCTGATAAGCCTTGTTATGAATTCCTAGATTTTCATCACCTGTGTCCTAAAAGCAGCTATAGCTTCTGTGAGTGCTGGCATGCAGCAGAAGGCCTGCTCACTCTCTGCTTGTGTGAGTGTTGGCATGCAGCAGAAGGCCTGCTCACTCTCTGCTTGTGTGGGTGCTGGCATGCAGCAGAAGGCCTGCTCACTCTCTGCTTGTGTGGTGCTGGCATACAGCAGAAGGCCTGCTCACTCTCTGCTTGTGTGGTGCTGGCATACAGCAGAAGGCCTGCTCACTCTCTGCTTGTGTGGGTGCTGGCATGCAGCAGAAGGCCTGCTCACTCTCTGCTGAAGTCAGCAGGTGAGTATGAACTGGGCCAGTACAACCTAGCCTATGGCTACATGTGACAGTGCCATCAAGTCCAGGTAGATGGCTGTGGATGGAAATGACCAGGCGTGCGGTTGCTGTGACACAAGGAAAGAAAGAGACCTGGAAGGTGTGGCTTTCATTTGGCCCCCAAATGGCGTGATGGGGTTAATTGGCAAACAAATCCTGTGCCTCATCCAGAAGCGGAGCTGGAAATTGATACTGTTCTGGGCCCCGTTTCTATTGAGTCTCGGGCGGATCCTCAGGCCTTGGTGCCTGAGATGAAGGTGCCTCCTAAAGCAGACGACCAGTCTTCAGGTGTGCTGTTCTGAATGCATGCACTGAGGCATGTCATTGGTACCACAGTGTAAAGAAATTTTAAAATTTGTGATGCCTTGAAAATTAGTATTTTGATCTCAATTTTACCCTATTCCGCAGTTCCATTAAACTACAGTGTAGAGTCCTCAGTTATCAGACTGAAGTGTTTCAAAATGTGGTGTTCTGGCACTAGGTGGTGCCCTTGGCTGTTATGTGTCTGTGTCAACTTAATTTTGTGAAACTTAAGCTGTTATTAGACTGACATTTGCCCTAGGTAGTGCATGGTCAAGAACAGGACAGGCTTGTAAGCCCCCATAATCTGCCTGCTCGAATTAGTGGTACCCCACTAATTCTGCCTTCCTCTAATTAGTGGTACCCTACCCCAGTCTACGGATTTTACCACTAACATCTGCCCCAGTTGACAAATGTCCACCCTGAAATCAAGTGACTAAGATGGGATGTTGGAAGATACCACACTAGACACAGGATATTTTAGTATGTTTAAGCAGTGATTCCATTTACATTACTATCTATATTAGAATGATCTGTATCACTTAGTTATCTATACTACAATATCTTTCTGAATACAATAATATACAATAATATATTACTGAATAAAAACTTTATTCAGTAATGTAATGTGACTGGCAATTGATGTTTCCTTTGTTTTCCCAGTTAACTTTAGCGTTCCATGCCTTATATTTCAGTGGGATTCTGTCTATACGGCGCATAATTTTCAGTCAGTAGGGTAATGCCTAAAAATACTTTTTGACTCAGATATGTGTAAATCCAGATTCATACAGAATGCTACAGGGGTGATTGTAGATCTTAATTATTTCATGTTTAATATCCTTTACAAGAACATCTGACGTGCTCCGGAAAGCACAGACGTTTGCGTGAGAACTCATCATCTTCAGAAGCTTTCTTTGCGGCTGGATGGGTCTAATTGTTTTTTTGGAAAAAAATGCTATGAGCGCTCCCGAACCCTTAATTTATCTCTGCCTTTCCAGCTACTCACTAAGCATTTCTTTGTTGTTGAGGAGTGGTGATAGCTGCCTTAATTGCTTTTCTTGCCACAAGCTTCTTTCTGCTGTTTTTCTGATGGTAAATGCTAAGGTCAACCGAGAATCTGACTCAGAAAGAAAGGCTAACTCCAAATGATCCTGCCAAAAAGGTTTTGGATTTTGAGCCGTTAATAATGGCATGGAGTGTGACGCTTTAAGCAGGTGTTATATTAGCCCAAATGGAAACTCCTTAAATGCAAAAAACATTCTGTACCAATCAATGTCAATTAAGCTTTATTTTTACATCCAATTTTTTTTACTCTAGCAATTTGCAATACTTTTCCCAAGGTGATGATTTCAAAAGGTATACCCTGATCTATCTCCAAAGATTTTTTACATAACTGCTTCCTGTATGAGCACCAGCTCCAGTTCAGACTAGGTAATCCCCCTCAAGCTAAGTGGGTTTGGTCCTGGCCAGTACCTGGATTTGAGACCCTCTAGGAAAGCTGGGTTTCAGTGTGGTTAACAGGTCAGCCCATCTTGTGGTTTGCGTGTATCCCAGTGCAGTGATGGGGACACTGTGTCGTAAAATGTTGCCGTCCTTCAGATAAGACATAAAACTGAGATTTTGACTCTCTGAGGTCTTAAAGATCCCTGGGCATCTTTCAGAGAGTAGGGCTGGTACCCCAATGTCTTGATTAAAATTGCGAGTGTACTGATATATTATACTAATTATACTAATATTATACTAATATTGTGAGTGTACTGATGCAGAATCAATGTGGGGGCTACACAGTGGTTGTGCCTGAACTGACGTCCATTTTGTTCTGTAAAGTGCTTTGGGTGGAAACTCACCCATGTCTACATCTAGGGTGCGGTTTCTCAGTCCACATTTCTGCTCCTTCCCAGCTCCCAATGTGCCTGCACCAGGTATTTGGTGTTCTTGATTGCTTGGTTCTGGTGTGCTGGGAGTTGGAAGGGAGCAAAAATGTGAACTGTCCAGGGGTCCCTGACGACCGGGTTATTGCTCTAGGGTAAATCTGTCCTGATGAGGCTTCTTGGTTTTGTTGTGTGTAAAGTGCAACCAGTGTCGGAATGAATGTTGCCTTAATGACTGGATGCAAAAATAAATAATGCATTGTCCTTCTACTAGTCATTAGTCCTCCTATACTGGGCTGAATGAGACTTTCCAGCCCCCCTCCATGAAATGTTTTGAAGACATCAGTACTGCGTCATTCATTGTTATGTTTATCTGCTGTGTGGCTCTGCTGGTTTGCAGTCTTGTCAGGAAGGTTGGTTTGAATCCTGCGGCTGGGAAAGCGGTCATACACCTGCCGGGCCCATCGGCTGACCCTGTCCTCTGACCCTCAGTTTCACTCTCACTTGTATATTTGTCTGTTTCTCATAGGAAAGATGAGTGAAGATTGAACATCATTATTTTGGCTGCCTGTACGATGACGATAAAGGCATTGTATGTATATTTTAGCTGCTTATCCGGGTCATTGCCACTTATCCTATTTATTACAGACTGTGAATCATATGCCATGGACATACTGCCAAACGGAAGTACACCACTTGCAGTGGTCTAAATTCTCACTTGAGTGATACCCTTCTCCAGCACATCTTACACAGAATTTAAATATTTATTTTTCTTAACATTTGTTTACAATGTTAACAAACAATTACATTTGTTTGTTACTGTATCCTGTATACATCATACCTGAACTATGGAAGATCTGATGCACAGACTGGTATGCCAGTGGTTACATGCTAAGGTATTTTAAGACTGAATGCAGCAAGGATATTAAAAGCTTAGGTCTTGGCTATTCCACCTTACACTGAAGTGGTGTTCAGAAGGTGTGTGCGGTGCGCTGGCAGGATGTTGTTGGGACACGCTCTTGTGATGGGTGGTGGGGAGACTCGTTGCACGACAACTACTTGGCATAAGTACAGGGGTTTACTTGAAGCGCTTTGTAATGCGTGTCCAAAACAAGCCGCTTCTCTGGCGTGATCTCGTCAAGGAAACAGATGGAGAGGCACGCTTTTAAATTACGAGAAGAGACGTGTTTTTTTTCTCCCCTTTTGGATGTAGAGTACATACCATGCTTTTAATCAGTTTTATTCAGTTCTGTTGAGGCATGAAAAATGAACAGAAAAAACACACTCTTCAGGTCTAAGAA
Source organism: Mormyrops boulengeri (assembly GCA_026781065.1). Classification (NCBI taxonomy): domain Eukaryota; kingdom Metazoa; phylum Chordata; class Actinopteri; order Osteoglossiformes; family Mormyridae; genus Mormyrops; species Mormyrops boulengeri. Next base: position 13,778 of record JAODLD010024369.1, read on the forward strand.
CTGGGATTCAAATTTAACTGTTAGCTCTATTTTCAGTTATTAAAACCGGTAATTATTTTCTTCTGAAATACCATATCACTCTCTCATTTGTAAATAGGTTCAGTCCGGAGTTTGATCTGCAATATTTTGGAAAATTTCATTATCAGTCTTTGGCATTCATTGCCCTTTTAGCGGCTATACATGCTCTTATTTAATAGGCCTAATCTTTAAATTGTGACTACATGAGGCCTGACCCCAAAAAGTCAGCAATGTAAAGCGTGCATTAACTTGTGCTAGATCACCTTTCTGTCACACCCACGTACAACACAGGTTATGCTCTCTTACAAGTGCAGTCCTGCTGTTACATGTACACCTCGGATCATACAGTATGCATCATGGTGATGAGTTGGGTTTTAAACACCAATGTCAAATAACTGAATCACTTTCAAAGGAAACACAATATCGTACAAGTGGCATATAAGCTTTCAGCTAAATGCACTCTGTGCATGTCATCCCAGAATTCCACGGGATAGAGAAACAAGTTTGTCAAGTTGTATATACACGCACACACACACACAAACACACACACACACACACACACTGTATATCAGTAATTACATTATTATACCACAGAATCAATGTTTTCTACAACTATTTATTATATATTTATTATAATTTATCAGAGTTTCAGTCAGGATACATTTAAAAGATGAGTTTGACAAATTCCAATGTTTATCAGTCAATATTGAAAGTACTGAAAGTGATAATGAGTAGTGTTAGGCTGTTTACATTCAGGAAGCATTGTGAATATCCTTTTTACATTTCATTGATGAGGTATTCTGTCATTAAAGGGGCTCTGATTTGGAAAGGTCACCCTTACCTTGCTTGTTCATAAAGACCAGTCTTTTGACAGCAAATGTTCTACTACATTGCCCTATAAAAAGAGCAATGAAACATTCGCTGAGACTCCCTCTTGAAAAAGCATGGCTTCATTCCACACCAGCTTCTTCCTCATCATTGTACTCGGCCGTCAAGTATTTTGTTGGCAGCAGACCGTACTCATTCAGGAACGCCTCTACATCGATGGCGTAGAACTCCTCATTGAGCTGTTGGGTGGCACACAGGAAGTTGCCCAAAAGCTCTCCCGCCTTGTACACCAGCAAAGCGGGGAGCACATTGTCTGAGAAGCGGTCACTCGCCCCGGTGCTCGAAGCCTTGATCTTGCAGAACTTGACGCTGGGGTATTCGGCAGCCAGGTAGGTCAGACAGCGGTTGAGAGTCTCGGAGCCCTTGACGCTGTCCTCGTAGATGTGCACCACCACCACAGTGAGACGGTGCTCTTTCTCGATGGCGTCCAAGAAGGCCTCCCCACTCTCCAGCTCGTACAGGCGCTCGAACCTGGGCCCAAAGCTCAAGCGCTCATGCATCTCATGCATGCACTGCTTGCGGTACTTGCGCAGGTGCTGCTCGTCCTCGTCCATGACCAGCTCATACTCCTGCATGCTCATCTGTCAGGCCAACCATGCACTTAGTGTGTGTGTGTGTGTGTGTGGGAGGGCTAAGAGAACATCTTTGGCAATTAGGGACACTCAGTCAGAACCTGTTTGGGCAGTCTAATATTGGAAAAGTCCAACAGAATATAAAGTCGCCTATTTTGACGTACATTTTTGCTGTCCATGTGATGTTTTGGTTACATATTGCACTTCTTACAGAGGTGGTAGCTTTTAACAAATTCTCAGGGATTACAACAAATTTCAAAAATAGATATTTTATTAAGATGCTGTGTATTTTGCTTATGATCTTAAATACATTACTTGTGGACACAATAGTACAATATTTTCCCTGAGCTGGAACCTACTGTCTTTTTTGAAATAATTTACAAACCTCTGCTACCTGCCGCTCATCTTAAAATGTTTACCAGCATTGGTTTTCGGGTCTCTTTGCAAATTGGATTACGGAAAGCGTCCACCCCCTGTATTGTAGAGTAAATAATTGTATTGTCCTTCCATCCCTTTGTGTGTACTGTAATGGCGTCTGGCCTATTAATATCACAGGTCTCTTAGGTATTTGTGTGGGTGTCTATGAATGCCAAGAACACAAAGAACATACTTGTGTTCTTGGAAAGAGTATTCTTGCTAACTTACGACACAAGGAATCATGGAATTATTCTCGTTGGCGAGGATGCAGCTGATGCATCATTGAAATTTGGGGCTGAGCAAGAATAACATCCGGGGATTTTTACCTTCCTCTGTATTTCTGTTCTTGAGTATTGGAACTGTACTTCAGCAATGGAAGATGATGTCAAACGGACGTGCGAGAAGACAAGAACAGTGAAGTATGCATATTGATAAACACCCTGTGTGTCTCCACTGACCTTGCGGTTGAGTGTTTCTCGGGAGTCGCCTATGGACCTGTGCGGTGAAGACATCTGCCGGAGGAGCTCACGCTTGCTGGAAGGCTGGGCGTCCCGGTCAAGGCTCTCCAGTTTGAACTTCCTCCAGTCGTTGATCACCCCCTTGGGACCTTGAGTAATTTAAGAGGAGACGTCACATGATAAAACTCACCATCGCCACTCTCTCCCTTTTGGGGCCATCTTTGCTGTGGGCTTTGAATAGTCTCACATGGACTGGCCATAAAAGATGAGCAGACTTGGGATTGTCATGAATCATCGTGAAAGCGGTTTGTTTGTTGTTGAAAGCGTGTCCTGTCAGCTTCATGAAGGCTGATGAACTGAACACAAACGTGTATTATAAGACTGTTCCTTAATCCAAGCCTGGTTGGCTACAGGAGAAAATCTGCTTAGGGTGCCTGTCAGATGGCCAAATGCATTATATCACAGCAGCCTCTGGTTAAAGTATTTTCTCCTACAGGACATAGTATGGACTGCAAACATCTGAGAGCCATCATCAACTTGTGTAGCAGCTGTTTATGTTAGCACTGTAAAACACTGGGCTTCTGGAGATCCGGAGTGCATGCCTTTAGTGTGTATACTGCTTACACATTTTATACTACATACTGGTAGTGTTGGCCACAGTTTGAACTGCCCTCTATCAATGTCAAACCAGAGTTCTCATTCTTTCATCCCACAGAAATAATAACTTCCTGTTACCTGTGTGGCTTGCGGATAGTTCATCCTCAACCAGAGCAAGGCCTGACATTTCCTTGAGTGAACTGTGAAGAAACAAGAAGAATGGATTTGTATACAGATGCTCCTCTACTTACAAACTTTCAACTTACGAACTTTCAGACATACAAACGAAAAGTCCAAATTGTGTTCATTGGGCCCCCATTTCCTGTCCACGATATCAATTTTTTTCTGCGCGCCAATTCCACCTAGTACGACTTCTGGCCGCTACTCCCACCGCGCAGCAGCGTAGCGTCCGTACTCCCAGCGTCCTAGTTCTTTGTACTTGCGAATACCCTTAAAATGATGTTGAATAATGACTTACGAACATTATAAGTTACGAACAGCCGTTCAGAACGTATCACATTCGTAAATAGAGGAGCGTCTGTACTTTGAAATCTACTGGTATCAGTTTTCCTGTCTGACCCCAGTGGGCTGGAGTATCTCTCCGTGGAACACAGGCCAGGTCACTTCATATACATGCAATTAATTAAATCTTAAACAATTAAAGATACTGTAGAGTTCCAAATTGATCTCTGCAATGTACTGTAGGCTTGTGTCAATAAGATTTAAAGATATTTAGGTTGACCTGGGATTATGAGTTTGCATCCAATTTGTGTATTTGGTATTCATGCTGTGGTGAGCTTGTGCTCATCTTGGTTTCTGACTGATGGCTGTGGGGCTGGTATCAGCAGATGCTGCTGACAGTGACTGCTGTGTGTTAGTGAAGCCTCAGTTTCAACATGTAGCGCAATACTATCATTACTAATATGCTTGTAAGTTAAGGAAATTCTGCTTTGATGTTTTTAAAAATGCAAGCTCAGACATGATTGTCATAATATATAGTACTGCCTTGGTTGTTTCATGACTAAAATAATCCATCCATCCATCCATCCATCCATCCAGTAGCGTTGTGCCAATCAATCATGTGCCTACCCAATATTTTGTAAAAATGTAACGTGTAAGCTAATTATTCAGTCAGCCAATAACGTGCCTGCATTGACTGTGAATAACAAATCTTTAAACTTGTAGTAAACTTGGCAGTCAGGGTAATCTGGACAATGAGTGAGTTTCCTCCATCGGATCACATCTCTTAATCCCCTCCCCCATCCCTCATCATTCCCATCTTCTACCGATAACTCTACACATCATCAACAAGTTGTCACGTTGTAACATTCACAACTCGCATGGACGCCTGGCCAGTATACTGATACCAGTACTCTAAACCAGTACTCTAGCCTTCGAACAGCACAAAAACATAGTCAATTATTTAGTACCTATTTATAATTTGTTTTACTCAATGATGTAGCATGGTGATGAAATACAAAGCCATTGGTTATACTGGCTGTACTGGCAATCTAACTGGCAAGTGACCAACTTTAAATTCCATCTTTTAGTTACTTAAAACAACAAGGCAAACTTTTCTGCTACACAAAACACTACAGATGCAACCTTGATATTTAAGAATATAGATAATATTGCATTGAACATGCGTTATTCATCTGTGCATTATGTTCTTGCTACTGTATGTGCCAGAATTTCCCCCCGGGATCAACAAAGTTAATCTTAATCTTCATCTCATATTACGGTACACACTTCATCGTTCAGAATACAGCTCAACAAACAAAATAAATTAACTTGTGTGTAAGAAGATACTGGAAATAAGACAAATAAATACTGGCTACAGTGCTGACTGATTAGGCGACCAATGAAGTGTAACTTAGAATCAATAATCAGCCATTATCTTTAGCTAAATTTGTTCTTGTGCATGTGCAATCTTTTTGGCAAGGCCTGAAATTCTGCTGACTTACTGTGGATTTCCTCCTTTGGCTGGTCGTGCTGTTGTACTCAGGTGCCGTCTTAGTGGTTACTTGTTCTTCTGTATGAAAGTGAGTGTTTAGGTTGGATGGGCAGGGCCAAGGGGAGCTTTCCCAGAATAAGATACTGGAATCTTGGTGACCATCTTAGAAACAGTACATGCAAACTAAGAGGATTGTGCAGTAGGTATTAGCGGATAGCTCTTAATTAGGCTGTGGGGGTGTGGTTAAATTAAAAAGGAGCAGGATCTGCACCCTCTCACTTTCCATGAGGACAGATAGCCCTACGTCAACAGGTGGTAATCAGGTACAAGAATATCACTATATCTCTCAGGCCAAGAGTCTGCATGCTGCCTCTTCCTGTTTGTATTTTCACTGGCTTTTCCACACACACCCCTCCCCGCCATAAGCTGGTTTCTTCACTCCTGTCCCAGTTGCTTATTCCTTCCTTTGTCACTCATTCCACAAAACTTCTGTTCGCAAGAATGCTACGCGAATGATTCCTGGTCTTAGAGGAATGTCGTATGAGGAGAGGTTAGCTGAGCTGAATCTGTTTAGCCTCGA